>VXAA01005404.1:390211-454119 GCA_013399115.1 Anseranas semipalmata
AAAAAAATACAGGTTTCAACACAATAAGCAACTTTACCAGGAATCCAGCTTCTTCCAAAACACTGGATGGCTTGGAGCTGCACACTATTTCAAATTGTTCTGTTTGTAATGAAAAAGGAAGCAACTATCAGACTTTCAGAAAGCCAAACCTCTCCAAGTGCAAAGGGAACCTCCTCCTGCTGAAGCAAACCAATGTTTGTTGAGGTTCATGTGCACATCAAAACAGGGCGGGAGAGGTAGGGGAAGGGGCGCATCAACAGAAATACACACAATTTCTCCTGGCAATTTCATTAATTGACATGTAGCTCCCATGAAAACAGTGAGGATGGTTTCAGAAGTACTCACGTTAAATAGGTGGCATGGTTGGACCTTCCCTTAATTTTAAGAAACATTAGAGTCCTTCCTCTAGAAACTAAATCGTCTCTACAAAATAGCTATGTTCACCCCAGATGTCCAAAAGAACTACCAACAAAAAAAGTGAGCTTTGCAAGTGAGGTGAATCTTTCTATGACAGAAGTATTGAAATACACTCTAAATATTTACATGGCTAGAACTAAACAGTAGCAAAAGCCAGTGTGACATTACTGGGAGGGTATGGCAGAAGGACAGTCTGGCAGACAGCTGATGGGAGGTGACTTCATACAACATACTCAATATTTCTGAAAGTTCAGCAGCAGAATTTTAGTCTAAACACACAAACAGGCATTGGATTTTTCCTGCAAGAAACTTGCAGGGAGATCAGAATGAAAACCTGTGGCAAAGAGAGGCCACTTTCCATGAAAACAAACGTGAAAATGCAGCCACAGCTCAGTCTACTAAGTCCTCATTTGCTGTGTTGAGACCTAAACCAGAAAAACCTTGAGAGTCTTGAGTGAAGGCCTACTTTTAGTACTGAGCACTGCATATAGGATTATGATTTCTGTATATGTTGCTTCTCTAATTCTTTTTTCCTACTCAGTTTTCCTATCTGTCCAATGTGTTTTATAGAGCACTAGCGACTCAGGTGGTTTAACCAGATAAATAACGGAGTTATTATCTTTATGAAGTCAAGATCTCTTTGTAATAAATGTATCTTGTAGCTTGATTTACAGCAAAATCCTCCTCCTCTTACTTCCCTGATGAGACCTACTTAAGTCAGTGAGACTAGTCATGATGATAAGATAATTAAGTTTTTAGTACAACTCTGGTTAGTGAGTAGAATGCAGCTCTGAAGTAATGAATCTACTAGCTCCAGTCTGATATTCAAAAGGTGTTGATAATTTAGGAATTAGTCTTAATATGCTCTAAGAAAAGTAGTATTTCATTAAAGCTGTAAACCCTGTATAGGACACAATTCTTTTAAATTAAAGAAATGCTTTCAGAATGGCAAAGTTGAACTTCAGACAGCATAGCAGTGACACCTGCAAACTGACAGTCAACCCCCCCTACATTAAAATGCAAAGATTTGCATGAATGTGTTTAAAAATGACAGGAGACAGGAATGGGAGCTTCTAAGCAAGTTAGACTAAAATTTTTAAGAGTGAAATGCCTAAAAATAGGCCCCTGAATGCATAGTTAGGCACCTATATAGAGGCTGCTTGATTTTCAGTTGTTCTGATCACCCAGAGCTCCCATTAACTTCAGGAGCAACTGTGGATACTCAGCTGTTCTAGAAATCAAGCCACCTTTATTCAAGGGTCTAAATATGGATGTCTGTGCCCAAGTTTGGGGGAAAAAATAAAAAAAATAAAATAAAAAAAGGTTTTTTGCTACGAAGACTTTATAAAAGAAATAACCAAGTTTTGCTTTCTCAGGTTACAATGCTTGAAACTGAATCAACATAACAATTAATAGTGCCACATATCTGTGCAGAAGATTTAGTCAGAGGTGAATGGAAAACTGTTCCAAGATCTGTAGCTCTTAATTAGCAATCTGAAACATTCCTCAGATATTTCATATTCTGAGACTGCAAAGTGTTACCAGGCCACCTAAATCTTTTTCATAGTATTTCAGAGTTGCCATTAATAAGCTTTTCAGGCTGGTCTGAGGAAGACTTTGCAAGATTAACTTTGCAGATCTGTAAGTATTAACTATTTAACTGTTTCAGAATTACCATTTTTTCTACTTTTGGATCAAGTACAACCAGCAGACTTGAGCATATTTTTAAATACTATAAAATATGAAGAAGGGAGAATTAGGACTTTATTCTATCAAATGCACTTGGTTGTCAGAAGACTTCTGAATGCCGTGTTTTTTTTTTTTTTTTTTAAAGACCTCTTTTAAAAAATAATCCTGAGTTGATTTTGTGTTTAAGCCATTGCCAGGTCATGCTGAAGTGCATAAGAGCCAGTCACATGGTGGAAAATCTGCAAGAAGAAAGAAAATTCATGATGGAATTACATATGACTATAAATTTCAAAGTGTCATGGAAGTAATAAATTAAAGGCATGTCAGACGAAGATGACGGAAATTTGTTTGTGTGTGTGTTCATAAAATATGATGTAGTATACTTTCATATACTTGTTTATAGGATCTGAACTAAGGGCTCTTGCTGCCTTGCTTGGAAATAAAGAAAAAAGTAAAGACTCCTGTTGCTTTTAAATAAGGTTTCAAAAACAGACAAGTAGAAGACAATGCTTTACCCTCATTGTAATCTGATTTTGATGATTTTAGTATTATTTCTCATATTCAAAGTATTCAAGATTGTTTATGCTTTTGTATGGTTCATTTCAAACTATTCTCTTTACTGTACTGTCTTAGGGCAGGAGGTTTCCACATAAAAAGATGCCACCCTTAAGAAATCAGAACAAACTGTGCCACATACACTGGCTGTCTTGTAAGACCCAGCAGTGATGGCAGTGGCAACACAAAAGCTCACACTGCTTTGTCATAACCAGGGACATGATTTTAGGTCAAGTGAGAGGCAGAGACAGTCTGGCAGTGAAATAAGCCAATATTATTCTCATTGCAAGAGGAACACAGTGGGTTTCAAAAGTCATGAATATTCACCTGACATCCTTCAGCTGTTATATTTTTCTTAAGACTTATCAGTATTTCAGTTGCTAGGAAAGATGGGCAAGGGACTGATGTTTTTTTTCTTCTGCAACCCCCTTATATAGCTCTGTTCTCCCACCAGCAGCAACTGCACAAGGACTCAAACCTTCTTCTTGGTTAGAGCTAATATCACCTCATCTCCTGGGCTTAATGAGCATGGGAGTGAAGTTCAGCAGCCCTAACGGTTTAGTCCTTCCTGTGACACTATGTTGTTTCAACTGTGCTGTATCCTTTGGGGTAGATCCCCCAACATCACAGGGCATATAGGTCAGAAACCTTCTTCCTACTGACAACTACACATTGCCACTGAACCTCATACACTATTTGTCTGCCAGGGAACAGGGTGATCTGCCTGCACAAAAATAAAAGCAATTAGAAAAACAACGCTTTGTGGGAGACAATTGCTTTTTCTTCCCCAGGAAATAATCAATATGTAAAAACTTCTCTATCAGCAGTACCATATGTAGAATGAGACGTGACTTTTTCCACAGCACAGAAATATATTATGAACAGTTGTGACAGTGGCACAAAGGGTCTGTACAGTATTCTGAGAGCCAGCTGAACTGGCAACAGATAGGAGTGCAGAGGAGTGCGCTACCATGCATTTGCAAAAGACTATGTGTACAAATTGAGCCCCTTTGCTTACTGCATTGTGAGACTGGCCCAGGCAATTGTCAGCTGCCTGGAATACCACATTCCCAGAGGCGGGTAATGACAGGCCAAATTTAAACCAATACTGGGCTGGAAGTGAACTTGTCATTAATAATGCATTAGATGTGTGTTCTATTATCCAGCACCAAAAAGCTTATTCTGCAAGAACAGTAAGCCAGCACTTTTAGAAAGATAACTCTTTCTCTTCAACAATCTGAAAACTGTTAACAACCAACCTGTTTCTCAATGTCTTCCAACAAACTACTAGCACCCAGGCGAAAGAGCTCTGGTTTTAGCCATTCCACTCCCAGTTCCTCCTTCACCAGCATAAGCCAAGTAATAGCGTCTTTTGCTGTCCGAATGCCCCCAGCAGGTTTAAATCCAACCTTTATAAAGAAAAAAGAAGTGCAATACACATTTTCATTCATCACAGCCCCAGAAGAGAAATCAGCATTTGTAGACCTGCAGTCTAAATGCGCCTGTGGTGTGTATAACAAACTCTATTCTGATAAGTATCTGACTGCAGTGTTAGGTCTGGACTAGTGCTGAGAGCCATCAGGCCTCAGGCCTCACTGTGAAAGATAAAATTTTTGCCCTGAGGGAGAGCAAGTGAGGGAGTAATACTTTTGACCCCTGTGCACCTTCTCAGGAGCTGGATCTAAGAGAAGTTTGCCCATAACACATATTAGGACAAGGAATGTAGGCAGGACGGGGAGATCTGCATATCACCTACTGCCCATGTTACAATCTAATTCCAAATAAATAACAACCAATATACATGCAGTAATGTAACACCAAAGATTCTGAAATAAGGCACGTGATGCAGTTGACTTGTGTGGAGAGCAGCGAGAGAGAGCTGTACTTTATAACAAGCCTGTGTTCCACAGTTATACATGATTGGGCTGTAAATTCAAACTTATTTAGAGCTTTTTCACTAAATTTTTCCAAATGCCAATTAAATTACGTCTGTCTTTACTAGAAATGGAAAATTGCTTTACAGGAACTGCAAAACTTCTCTCCCACCACACAATGGATATGCTTTCAGATATGCTTTGATGAGAGATGTGTCATACTTGGTCAAGTGAACTGCCATGTATGTCAAGACACACATGCCAGGAAAAACCTGTCTTTAAGGTAAGCCATGCCTTGAAACCCATGATCCAGATGAACACTGAGGTGACCTGACGTGCACCCACTAATGCCAGTCTTTTGGTTATGTGCCATTTACACACATCTCATTCTAAGACAGAGCTTGTGATGCACAGCTATCAAAAGCCTGGTCAAAAATTTTGTCACTTGCATTAGCTCAAATGTTGGTAAGCAGCAATTTTTAAAATTCTTGAAAAATAAGAATTAGAAAAAAGTGTTTCTTCATTAAAGAAGAAAATCTGAACATATACAGTAGTACATAATGACACTTTCTACATTTCCCTCTGCCACACATCTTTACCTTGGGTAGTCCTTCCCTTTAGCCTCCTTCTGCAAGAATTATCGTTCTGATTACTGTATATACTTTCCTGAAACCTCACTGTGTTGACAGTTTCCTTGTACCTTATGGATATGTAGACATCCTGTCTATGTACTGTCCTTATGGCCATTCTATGATTCTATGATTTTAAATATGTTTGGTAATTTTTATAGTGATTTCAGGACAAACAAACATAGAATAAATCCTTCTCTAACACTGAAGCATTGTGATAGCAGCATATTTCCAATAAGATTATAAAGAACTGTAACAGGAAAAGCTTGATAAATCCAAAACGCAAAGACTGTGTTTTTGTGGATGGATGTATGCATGCATAAATGTATGCATACATCTGTTAACATTAGATTTCCAAAAGGAATTTAAAGTACAGCAACTGGAAAAACATCTTCTAGACAATAAACTAAAATAGCGGGACTGTGTTTTCCCTCAGGAAGAGAAATCCTAATCAAATTCAAATTTAGATTTCTTCCTAGAAATATTACAGCTCTTTGAGATAATCTGTGGCAAAAGTAAAATACAGTTAATAAGACAATTAAAAACACCATGCAAAATTCCTTTCCCTTTTAGCAAATTCTGAAAGCTCTTTTCTTTGCAGAAAAAATCTGACAAAGAAAAGCCTGTCCTCTCCTCCATTTACCATCTTTCCAAATGGCACATCTGACTGCCATAAAAACACAAAGAGGTAGGGGGGGTATTTAATTCAAGAGAGGTATGAAGTCCAGCTACCATTTCCCTGCTGTTTCACAGCATTTCATTATTTTGCTTAATAAGTTCATCTCCTCAAGAATTTTCTCTTCACCTTATATTATTAAAAGTAATAAGTTTTTCTGGATTGGGGGTTTTCCCAACAGAAAAACCAATTTATGTATGTCCTTCAATAATGACAGGAAAAGATTATTTCCCATTATATTGCACACTTTTCATATCACCACCGCAGCTTATCATTCAATAAATGTTACTCTGCAACTTGTTCCTTTCCTCGAAGAAGTTTAATTTCTGTATTAACCTGTTTTTCCCAGCCAACGCCTTGCTAGAAAGCATCCCTACAGCAGCAAAATTAGTTTGTTAAAGATACCATTTAGAAATCTCTTGTTACTGATAATATTGTCTTCAGTTAATAAAGCACATAAAGTCAGTTTACATCTAATTCTCTGACATACACAGACATAAGCACTCTTAATAACACATTTTATACAATGAATACATTCTTTTAAAGCGAAAGGTGAATTCAACATTTATATCCAATTATATGTAGAAAGCTGTGTTGATGCGGCAGAGCCCAACCTTTGGCACACGGCTCCTGTAAGCAGCACCTGCGCCGAGGTGAGTCACCTGGCCCAAGGGATCTGCCTCAGGTTGGCAGCAGTGATGCTCCTGCAGAAGCAAGACTATCAGAGATGCTAGAGTTGTTGCATGGCAGGCAGAGACGCAGGCTGGGGAAGGCAGGAGTGAAGACAGCCCGGGGATCCACGCTGGCCTCATCTAGACGACTACAGAGAGCAGAGGGACACACGTCTATTCTGCTGTCATGTGTTCCTCAAGCTCCAACAGCCCCTGAAGCCATCTCGGCCCCTATCCCACTGCTCATCCCATGTTCTAACATCACACCTCAAAAGGTCATCTGCAGAATGGGCAGAAAGGTAAGCCAGAGAGGACAGAAAGGTGACCCAGAAGTGGGGAGAGGTTTTCAGCTAAAGATACAGTCTCCTTCCCCGAGGCCACAGGTGCTGAACACCTGCACCAGATCTAACTGGGGACCTCACTTGTCTGAGGATATGGGAGGTGAGAGGTGGCTTAAGCCTTCCTGGATAACCTTCCTTCTCTTTGCTCCAGCAGAAAGATGGATGCACAGACAGTTCATCACTGACTCTGTTGTACACTCCTCTCTGCTCCTCACCTCCAATGACCTCCCTTGACAGTGACCTGACAGATAAATGGTGTAATGCTCTCTCAGCCCCTGTCCTGCTCTCTCTCCATCTCAGACAACAGGGTCCAAATGGATCTGCCTTCCTGTTGCCTTGGAAAGCCTGTCTGGCTTCCAAGAAAAGAAGAGAAAAGAGAAGAATTCATTCTTTGGGTTGCCAGAACAAAGTCAGAAAATAGAGCTGTGTACACTGGATGGACTCTCCGTCGCTATATATTTGTATAGCTACAATGAAGTTTATGGGAGTATGCCAATCACTGTCAACTTGAGATTTGCCCTGTTATTGAGATGACCATTTAAATATCTTAAATGGTGAAACAAAACTCAAAACCAAATGCAGCACGGGATGTATCAAGACTGCATAAGTTTTTAGGGAATTAACTGACAGCTAATCAAGGGAGGAAAGGCAAACGTGCCTTTTGGTTTTGGAATTTTTTTTTGAATTATTAGCAAATGGGAAGAGGAATACAACAGAGAAATCCCACCGCCCATTACCTAATGCTATATAGCCATGGAATGTAATATATGCAGATGTATATGTTCTGAATTTTGAAAATACTACAGTCTTATTTTCTTCTTAGTAAACCTGTTTGGTTTATTTTTAGAAAGGTCACAAGAATTACCTTGTTGCCGGTTTGCCAGTAGAATTCTTTAATGGCTCGCATCATGACTACTCCGACTGGAAGGGTTGCATTTTCCACTTCCTTTCCTGTAGATGTCTTTATAAAATCAGAACCTTAGAGGAAGTAAAAAGCTTTAGGGTAGTTTAAGAATAAGAGCCACTGTGCACATAGGTAGTTCCTGCCCTCCAAGGATGTCCTCATCCTTCACAGCAGTTATGAACTATCCCTTTACATGTCCCTGTGGTGTCGAATGTTAACTTTGCACCAGCTGAGGCTAGAACAAGAAGGGGAGTTACCCATCCGGTTTCAGAGGAACTCGGACTTCCCAGGGGCTAAATGAACACCTCAGGTCTTAATTCTTTGCTCTAGCTATCCCACTAACAATCTCTTCAGGACACTCCAATATATTGTATGTTCCTGTATGCACACTCTATATATATGTGTGTTATATCTGTTACACGCACTTAAAAGAAAGATATCAGATTAACCACCATAATGCAAATGATTTCCTCTAAACAAATCTTGCATATAAATCAACATTTTAATATCTCCACAAGGATCTTTCTGAATAAAAACAATTTTCATCAGGTTTTTAATTTAACTTCGCATCCATTTAGTCTCATATTTGACAGTCTAGTATCGTATCTCCCGCAGCTGTTTAAAGTGAAAGGAAAGAAATCCCACGTGTGTTTATGAAACCAGATGTGTAACACGATAAATAGGGGAAAAACTCTTTTCTTTTGCATTTTGCGATTGTAACATTACAAGTTACTATACTTAAATCCATGGTCTGACATAATGCAGTAACAAGGTCAAAAAATTCTTGTTTAAAGAAGGAGAGTTAGCCTTGACTTAATTTTTTATGTTTTCTCACCTTTATTCAGTATTCCTGACTGTCTGTCCTGAATACTTGTGTAGTGTTCTTGTACATTCTTGCTGTTCTGGGTTCGCTTAAAATGAATCCAGCAGCACAATATTATGAAAAGCTAAGAAACTAACCAAAAAAATTGCCTTGCCATGTCTTATCCTGCACTGACACAATACAGTGACAAAACTTCTTTAATTGCATTAGGGCATACTTCACCCCTGGGAACCTACTTCTTAGAAAAGGTGTACTGTGGGATCATTAATTATCAAAAGTAATTGGGAGGAGAAGAGGGCTAATTCAAACACAGCGTAGTAGTGCATCATCCACTTAAGTCAATTGGAACTGCATCTGCTTCCACTTCAGGTTTGGCTTAGGGTCCACTTTGTCTCTTATTTGAATGATGACGCTGCTGCGACATCCCCTAGACTTAGAAAGGGAACTTTCACTACTGGCTGAAAGGAAGGAGTTGCCCAGACTACATTTTGACGGTGTGCTGTGCCATGCTCCAGAGACCTGTCTCTCTGATGAAGGCTGGCATACAGCTAGGTTTCAGCCTGTTGGGAAGTTGAGACAAAGCCAGGCATGTTTCAGTGTCCTGTAATTTAAACATAATTGAACTGTATCACTAACATTGTCTCCTGTAAGACCATGGTTCTCTCTGTAGGTTTCCTGCCTAGGCACTGGTGTTTAAATTGCGCCATCCTATGGCATTTCCCATTCTAAACAGAAATGACTACTCAGGAAACAAGTTCTAACTCCAGAGAAGTTGCAATATGAAAAAAGAGGCAATTAAGAGCTGATTGAGCTTTGCAAGGAACTGAGCACATATGAGAGATAGTTGAGTTACATATTTCAGAGCTACTCCCTTTCAGGGAGACAGTATGGACATCTGATAGTCATGTTAAAACAAATAATAGTGGAAGTGAAACTTTAACAATGCCGAATTATATTTTTAATTTCCCTTTTGAAATGTAGCACTTAAAGTCCTTCAGTGCAATACTTTTCATTTTTTCTAGTATAAGGTAAGTCAAAGCTTTTATAAGTCTTATAATTACAAGTCTCTATGGTACAGTTTCATTAAAAACTTTCATTAAACAACAGCTGCCCTTGTATATGGTCTTCTAATCAATTTGGTCAAACAGAATGACTTCTAATCAGCTGTTGATAAAAATAGAAGATGAAATTTTAATTCTAATAGATTAACCACAAACTCAAGATAGTCTTCAAAATCCATCTAGCTCTATTCTCCAGTGGATTTAACGACTATTCAGCAACTCATTACTAAATAGAACAAGATGAACATTTTCCAGTTCATTAAAGAAATGTACTATGTATTTTTGCATTGTCCTCATGATTCGTTACAGGGAGTCTTAATTACAAGATAATGGATAATGGTTATTAAATGCAGACTCCAGTAATGAAGCTCTATTCATTTGCAAGCCTCAGAGACTGCAAAGAGGGGAAAATAAAATTACTAGCTTCAAAAGATTAACGGATCAAATTATTATTCAATTTTGAAAATCTCATTCAGACTTCACAGAAACAAGAAGAGATTAAAAACTAGTATTAGTACAAAAGTAGTGCATTTATATATTTATTTTTAAATAATATCTTAAGGCTATTACCAGAATAATCAGCTTTAGATGTGATTATTAGACAAACATACAGCCAATTTACTAGCATCCTTTAACAATGAAAACAATACATTTTTATTTCCTGAACAAATTCTATTTATGATACAAGAGCTTCCTTGCAGGACTCCAAGCAGCCTCTCGCAGAACTCGGAAGATGCACGCTAGCAGAGTGCACCACAATGTAACGTATTATTAATGTGTAGATTTCAGTAATGAAAAGGGGGATTTAAAAATCAGCCGCTGCCATAAAAAGCAGCTCATTAAGTAAAATTTATGCCAACCTTGTAATAATAAAGAGTGTTTCATCAATTCTATTTCTTATTCATGTTTTCAAAAACAAGTCTAAGGAATGAAGTTCAGCAGGAGTATCATCTGGAAATTTAGGTGATGATTTAGAAACCAAAATTTATCACGCATCTTCCCATGAATATATACATGCAAATATCAAGGCTAATGTTAAAATACGTCCTGAGTCGCTTCCTCCTTCCTTAGAATAGGTTACTTGATTCAGTGAAACATTAAGTCAAAGACTTACAGAATGAGTTTGTCAGGGTGGACTTCTAGGCCAGTGAGCCTGGAAAAGGCCGTACTTTTTACTCTTTTCCAGTGTGCAGCCACAATAATACATTGCCTTTCAAGGCAGTGAGTCAGGCACGACTCATTGAATCACTAAAGAGTTCAGACATCAAAGCCCTTTTGAAACATGGCAGCACTAGACGCCTGTTTCAGCTGAGCTTGCTGCGAACCCAGTAACCCACCGGCACGGGATGCATTACAGCACCAAGGCCCAGCAAACATCGCCTTCATTTAATCAGAGACAGAAATCAGTATAAACCGCAAGAAGCGTGACCACTGCCACAGTCTGCACAGAGAAACCAATTTCTCCACACAGTTGAGAGCCAGGCCACTTGGGCTGTGGTCACATGCCTTGTGACACTAGCTAGAGTATTTTCTAAGATATTAAAACCCTCTTCCTTTGCTGTCTCACCCTACACACACACCTTAGCCACTGCACTTGACCAAAGGCCATTTAAAACAAGCCGGCTGACTTTGCATGTGCTAAAATTAAAAGCAGTGCCTTTGTAGCTTGTTTCCTGAATCCATACCTAGAGGTTAAGATGAAGCCCATTAAATTTATCTATTCTAGATACTCCTACAGCCGTATTTACTGTGCCACCTGAGTGTAGTGCTGAGGTATACAGAAGAGGAGTGACTTGCCCACGGCCTCTCAGCAAGCATTTGGCAGGGCAGCAATTGAATGTCCTGGTCTCCTGAAGGCCAGAATAGAGCTGGCATGACTGGCCCATCCTACTGCTGTCCCCTCCATCACCTCAAAACACCACAAAGCTTCCCAGTCCGCATAAAAATGACGCACAGCACGAGAACCAGAGAATGTTATTTAGATGACAGCATCCAGGAAATGAATTATGGTTCCATAATTAAGCAATAAGAAGCAGTATAGCAATCGTGGAGTAATCACAACCTTTTGGTTGTGAAGTGCTTCAAATGCCCTTGGGGAATGATTATCTACTGATAACTACAGACTCTGTGTTGTTGCCTTACTCTTAATAAAGAACAAAGATACGTCTGGCAGTGTTAAACAATAGTTCAGAGACAGGCGCTTGCAAAGGGACAATTATGCCATACTAGCTTGTATGTACTTGCAAGGAGCAGAAATGTATCTTGGTTGCTGCAACTCGGATATAACAATGTATGGCAACACAGGGTGAACACATGCCCACAAGAATTCTAAGAGTAGTGGCAGAGAGTCATGCTGTTGAGGGGACCTGCGTAAGCCCCTGCTGTTTGTACTGACAAGGTAGCAATGGTAAAATAATACATTATCAAATATGCATAAAGTTCCATGAGCAAGTCATCTTTTTATTTTATGAGTACCTAAAATAAGGGTCTTAAGATTCACACGTGATTAGCCTGACTAGGGGCTACCAGGTTATCAGCTCACTGAAAATGAGGAGCAGGGCAAGATATAAAAGGCTAATGTAGTAGCTAATTCTCATTAGCTGAGTCATCATAATAGTCAACTTACATGTCCTTAGCCTACTCCAGTTGCAAGATAAAATGTATTTCTTGCTAGCTTAACTTTGCCATTGAGGAGAAGAGAATACACAGCTGTGACAACTCACTTAGCAGTAGCTCACTGAGTAGCTTCAACTCCATCACACACGGTTATACTGCTAGACCACTTATTTAGGTGCCTATGCATGTTTTCACATGCCCATGTCTAAGCTACCATTTTTGAAAATGCTGGCTTATAACTTCATATTTTGTGAACTTTTATTTTTTTAACAATTCTTTTCTGAAAAGTGCCTGCATGGGGATAAAAAAGAATCACATCATGTGGCTCCATGTTTAATATCTGTTTACAAATAAGACAACCTTTTTAATGACCCATCCTATCATCTCAGCTTGGTTTTCAAGACTAGAAATGGATGCTTCCTTTCTCGTACACCATCTCCAGTAATAGGCAATCTGCAGGCCAAATGATGCCCTTAGGAACACTTATGCATGCACACGAAGGGACAAATTATTAAGTCCATACTTATGCAAGATTCCCTGTAGATGATCTCTGAAAGAATTCAGCATTGCTGAATTATGCATAGCTTGCTAATGCACTATTATAGTGTCTACCACAGGTCTCCATAGGATACTATTACTTAATTAGTATTAGTTTCTTGTGTGTTCATTTAAAATGTGTTTCTTTAGAAGGTTCAAAAGAAAGATCCATACCACCTTTTGTCGCTCTGCTACATAGCATTGACTCTTGTTATTTTTAGAGTTTCTTCCAATCCGATTCCTATTGTGCATAATGAAAGAGAAAAATAACTGACATGCTCCAATCTCAAAGGCCACAACCGGGATCCCTGTCAATGGTGGCTCTTGACTTTAGGCTTGAAACCACACTAAACCATAGGAAAAAAACACATGCTCCCCGTCCCCTCCTGTATTGCCAGGAAGAAGCAGTGTTGGGATATGCACAGGTGCAGGAGCAGTGCAGGCAGTTATGCACCACTGCATCAGTCATTCCTTGTCCTCTCCAAAGAGGAAACAGCAGGATGTTTTCCCAAGAGCAACTACTGGGACCACAAGGAAGCTTAAGGAATCCCTGTATTGTTTTCTGCTTGTTAAATTTCATGCTCCTTCACTGAGATTTTCATTTTACTTGTTCAAAAATGTGTACCATGCATCACACCCCAGGGCTTTACAGTGATGACCTATATTAACCTTATTTTGTTTTGCAGATGGCAATACTAAAACTGGTTAAGCAGTTTGCCTAATGACACGTGACGAGCCAAAGGTAGAAAGAATAAATAAATCAATACATCCCAACACCCAGTGGTAACCTTACAATGATCACTGAGAAAAAATATACCTTTCCTCTCAGCTTATCCTGTCATAATGCTGTTATCCTTTACAGACTACTGTGTGGAAATAATGGTTTGCCACTTGCCTCTGGTTTTGAGCAAGACACAAAATACAATAGACAACGGTGCAAATCTCCTCTCTGCTCTAGTGTGGGAGCATGGGTTCTGCCTGGGAGTGTGTCCCAGCGCACCTGGGGCAGGAGGTGAGGCTGACGGCACGGCTCTGGCCCCAGGTGCCCAGACCCATGGCCTCCCCACAGCACAACACCCATGACAAAACAGAAGCAGGCAGCCATGGTGCTTTTTATGCAGTGGAGAGAAGAGTGAACTGGGTCAAAAGAGTAGCAGAAGTGGTACGTGGAGACAGAAGTGTGTCTTATTATCACTCCACTACAGTTACTTTATGATGGGGCTGTTCCATCAGCTACCAAAACACTCGAAGAGCAGAAGAACCACAAACAACCAAAAAAAAAAAAAAACAACCCAGAAATAAAATAGTTCACAAACAGTACTGCAAAGCTGGCAACAGCATGGTGTTACTGGTGAGTGTAGCCATAGGACTGCATAAAATCTAGTGGAAGTGCTCTGCAGCACAGGAGAGCACAGAGCAGCAGACCCGCTCCCTCTCATTGCCACCATCATCTTCACCATTATGCAGAGGCTACCTACAAAAAAAAGGCGGTCACATCTTTCAACACCACATTCCCAATCTTTGCTGCTAAGATAGCGATGACTGAATTCTGCCGCTCGCCCTAATGTCCAAAAGTCATAAATTGCATAAAAAAAAAGAAAGGTTATAAAATAACGCATTGTCTCTGTACAGGGACATGGATGTGGCCAAGGGCTAAGAGGGGGAAGGTGACCTTTCCCTGCTTTGGCAGAGTGTTACTATCACACATTCAGCAGCTACAGGTGTGCTGGATGTTTGAGAAGGAACCACTGCATTCATTCTCATCACTTTACCGGTGACACACAGGCTGATGCTAAAACAAGTCGTTGCTCTGTTATGAAGCAACGTAAAGCTTGGCCTCTCCTTTCAGATGAGATGCAGGCACTCAGGTTTTCAACACCTAGCCATGTGCTCCTACTGGGCTGAGTGAAAAAAAAAAAAAGTTTTGGGAAAATCTAGATTGGATTTGAAAATCTCACCCATTAATCTTCCTTTACAACCATTGAATTGTATTGCATCATTTACTTGTCCACACTTAAAATAATCTAAGCAATGATAAACTATCCCAAATAGTGATATAATTAAAACAGCAATGTTCTAGGTCAGGCTTTTTCCCTACTGGCATTCCCGGCTTTGGATCAATACATCTTAGTCTCTCAAAATGTTGTCTAGTACATGACATATAAAAATTGTGGCTAAAGCCCTGATATATCTACCAGTAAGAGCACTACAACTTGGAAGAAAATAATAAATATGCATGACTGCTTGGAATCACAGCACTAACATGGCATATCTCATACCATATTTTAGCAACCAGATTTAGCTTTGTGCTTTTTAATGTTGATAGCAACTCTGAAACAAATATGTTAACATTAAAACTCAGGTATGCTTACATATTGTCTATTAGCTTGTAACAAAATTACTCAAATTGAAAAAGAGCTGCTTAAAATCCATTTGGAGATACTCCATACTGAACAAAGCAACTGGAAAATTAGTCTACTTTATCAAGATTAGAAGGTGCTATGAATTTTAAAGATTTAAAAAAAATACATAATAGAGCCAAAATCATGACACTTCAATGTCATTCTGAGTGTTTTTCAACACTTCACGATAAAAGCAGTTTAAGATTCTGTTCTGACTCTAACCCAGAGGAAGGAGCAATTGATTTTTGAGATTTAAAAGTCATGTCTTAATGCCACAGTCAGAATCTGTCCAGCGTTCAGCCTCTTTGTCACGCAGAGGACAAACAGCCAGCATCAGCTGCTCATCCATGCTGTCCCGTACACAGAAGAAAGCAGCTGGCACAGGCAGAGGCTTCTATAGTGCTTTTCCTGCACTGGGGAGATTTCCAGTATCAAAGGAATTTTCCAAGAGTGTTTTGGGGCCTTTGGCTTTGCGTGAAAAATATTGAGTGCCAGGTCTCAGCAGACTCCAGTTTGTAATGTCTTTGTTTCTTCCTGGCTTTAAGAAATGACGTAGAATAGGTTACTTATAGGCTTGCACGGACAGCTGAACCTTCAGTAATCATGTGATTACTAGGAAAATGGTAGGCACTTGGCTTAATTTTTATGACACTTGAAAGTCTTCAATACAATCAACTTATGAACAGGTAGACTCTGCCACGAGAGCAGGTGTTGGGCATTCGCCTTCTGATGCAACAAATATCAAAAGGGGAACACCCTGGAAGGACTTAGTTACCAATAAGGGAGCATATTTCAAGGCAGAATTGTTAAAATGGTAAGCGTCACCAGTTACTGTTTCTTTCCCCATTATGATTATTTTTAATAATATATACATTTCATTATAAGGAGCTCACTTGCAGCTCCTCCTACCTAGAAAGTTTACCTCTGAGAGTGCTTCCTTCTTCTTTTCCCACCTTGATAATTTGGTATCTGGCAAAACACATGTGTAGGCCGCAGTGTGGGGGGAGAATTTCCAGTTGCTGACAGATGTTTTCACCACTGTCAGGAGGGTTGTTTCAGAAGCTTTCTAGCTCTTCAGGTGGCCTGAATATCAAAAAGCCTGCCGCCCAAACAAACAACAGCAACAAAAACAACCAAAAACCCTGACTGTGCAGCCACACTCTGAGCAGGAAGCACCTCTCTGCTGGGGGTCAGGGAAAGACACACTTCTGGGTTTGTTTGTTTGTTTTTGTTTTTAAGAATTCTGGAAATATGTTAGAGCCTTACTTTGATACCAATGGCTTCTTCATCAACACTTACACATTCTGAAATTGAAGTGGCCAAGCAAAACGTTATCACTAGCTTATTGAGTTGCCACTTGACAAACTGCGGCAGTGGTGATGGTGTCAACATGACACCAGGAAGCACAACCACCTGTTCTACACCTTTCCTTCTGTAACACCAAGCTTCTGACACAATAGCAAAAACTGGCAGTACTGTCTCCCCATTTCAGCTTGGTCCTAAGCACACTCAGTTCAGATCACACAGAATTTAACAGTAAACAAAGCTACCCAAGGCTGCACCCCAAAGAAATAGATATTTGATGTGACAGACTCTAACACAGTAAACTCAAAGCCTCGCAGGATCAACACTTTCAATTATGATTTCAAATAATATCTAAATTGGTATTAATACTTCTTGTAGTGACTCAAATTATTCTGTCAGGAGTGGGATCAGGAGACATACTACCATGTTTTTTGTTTCCATGCTTAATCTAAAAGAAAACTATAAAAGTTTAAACATGATCTGTGCTTTTTTAATAGCAGGTGTTTTTAATTAGGTAAATTTTGACCATGCTATGAGACTAAAATTCAGGAATTTTAACAACCTGTCACTTGGCTCTTCTCCCTACCACCCCAATAGAGATGTACACAGTTCCATTAAGCAACTACTTTTCAAAGTTACTGAATCACAACTGAAGTCGTGAGGAATTATGTGTGTTCAGCATTTCTCTACATCAAATCACATACATATGTAACTCTAAGTATTGACATT
Organism: Anseranas semipalmata; assembly: GCA_013399115.1. Taxonomy (NCBI): domain Eukaryota; kingdom Metazoa; phylum Chordata; class Aves; order Anseriformes; family Anseranatidae; genus Anseranas; species Anseranas semipalmata. The sequence goes on from VXAA01005404.1 coordinate 407,441, forward strand.
CAAAAGCACTGGTCTGAAGCTCAGTACAGCAGTGTTGTGTATGTCTTGTCTATCAACTAACTACAACATCCACTTTGCTAGCCATCTTCTGTAGAGTGCTTTAAGGCACCCAGACATTAGCCTAAAGCAAAAATCAATTGTCTCCATTTAACTACATATCTTTTCAAACTTCCTGTGATCAAAATGACTGAGTTAAACAAAATGGTTACTAGTAACAGGAGGCTGTTGTTAACCAGCAAGCTAAGGTGGGTGTTTGCATGTAGAGATCAGAAGATGCTGCTGCATGCTGTTTGCTTCTCCAATGTTAATTTATAAAGGGGCATGAAAGTGCAATATCAAGTGAATTAGCAAGAATTAAAAGGATTAAATTCCCAGGAACCAATGAAGTCAAAGAAAAATGGAATATGGATTCATCCCTAAAAAGATAAAATTGTTTAACAACTTATTAAAACAGTTCATCATCGTAATTAAAATCCAAGTGCCTACAAGAAAGTGGCACAAGAAAGGTAATTATTTATGAGGAGACTTTTAAAAGCCATTTACTGTGAATTTGGGAGAGAATCAGTCTGAAAGAGTTGGTAGTAAAAAGAAATTGTTTGTTTATTCATAAAACTTATTTTGGTCTAGCATACCACTCAGAATCCCTAACATCTGCTCAATGGCAGCTGTAAGTAACATTAGGAACACTCAGCCAATTTATATCTTTCCTTTTTATTAAAAAATAAACAGGTCTTTTTAAATTATTCACTAGTAAATTAACATAAAAATCAGTGCTGTAGTAACTCACATTTTGTGGAAAGGCATCTGCAAGCTTTGTATGATCATGATGATCTAAACCTTTCTACGTTTCACTGACTACTTTAGTCTTTATGTGATGTCCCACCTAATTTAGCAAATGAAAACGTAGAAAACCTACAAGCTGTATCAGTCACTGCTATGAATAATACAGAATGCATCGCTGATGCCTCAAATGCCGTATTAGCTACCTCCTTCCAACTTGAACAGATTCGAGTCTTACCTTCCCTTTGCCTTCCACCATTTAAAACCTCCTCTCAAACAGTCTCAGCTCCTCTTTTGCTTCTGTCTTTCATGAAACAGACTTTAGACAATAATCTCAACTGGCACAACTGTTTGCTGAATTATCGCCAAGTAAGGAAATGCAGCAGTGTTAGTAATTAATGATTCTTTCTAATGAAAATCTGTAGTATTTCTATACATAGATTGTGAAGTGCTCTGCACATTTCTGTGTTTCACTGCAAAAATAGTGTACAAAAGGCACAGGAACCCCTTCATCCCTCAAGATTTCTCTGTACCCAACACACACGCTTTTTTTTTTTTAACTTTCTCTCTTGAACATTTCAGCAGAAAAACACATTGCTTTCTTCCTAGGTTTCTCTCATGCATTCAGTTCTTACTTCCTAATACAAGCAAGTCTCCGCAAATGAACTCATCAAGAAGTTCAAAAGCATGGAGCTGCTCTGTTTATTGTACCAGGATTTTTTGGTTTTACTTTTAAGCAGCAAACCGGCATTTCTGCAGTACACTCTGGAGACAGCTAGTTTAAAGCTAAGTGAGCTGTAATTCTAACCCAGGCACTGGAAATCGCTGGAAATGGCATAGCTACAATAGCACTGAGTCCGTCCAGCTGAAGGTCCTGGAGGAGCCTGCCTTGAGGCTACAACTGCACTCCAGCTGTAATCGAGCAAACTGCTCTGAAGCTAAATCTGGTTACATCCAGAGAAGCTGCAAACAGTACCTGATTACAACAGAAATATAACCAGTTAGCTATCAACAGCCTGTACATCGTGTCTTGTTACCAGAGCACCACAAGAAAATGCTACCTCTCTTCTCTTGCTGGGGACCAGAGGTCACTAGAAATGTGGTACTCCCATCCAACACACCCCACCAAACTGCTTTCTCATCCTGGGGCCTGGGTTCATTTCAAAGCTCCACTTATGTGTAAGGCTTTGCATTTCCTTTGAGCTCTCTACATGTCCATTTTTCCAGGACCAGTGGGAAGGAGGTTTTTGAAGATACATGATTCATAATTTTCTTTTGCATAATTTAAGTCTAATGTGCTGCATGGAATATGGAACATTGCCATTTATTTCCTTTTTGGTCCTGTAGAGATGAATTAGCAAATCTTCTTGATAAACTACAAAAATTCACCTCTGTAGTGTTTGGGATAGGCTGATAAGCTGGACATTGGATTGGCAGTGTAGCTGCAAAGGTGGTGGAAAGACGACTTTTTGCTTATAAAAAAGCCCTGGCATCATCAAGGAGGAAGTTTTTCTACATCTTAGATTTACAGCAAACTCAACTTGAGAAATCAGCTGCAGCAGTACACTGCAGGGAAAGTCACTCTGTAGCACAAATGCTAGAGGGGGAGAAACATCAAAGGTGCAAAAGACAATCAGATGTCAGATCCCTGTTGACTTGCCACAAAGACTATGGACTTTACTGTCTATCTTTGTCTTTGAAAATTCCCCTCAAAAGCAGGACTGTTCCAGGAAGCTCTGGGAAAGCTGCTGTGGTTTGGTAACAATAAAGTAGGTATGGTCAAAAACTAGAAATTGCCTTATCTGAGAGATGCTGAAACTAAAAATTATCATTTCAGAAAAGGAATAAAAAATAAACAAATAAACCAGAAACATTTCCCAGAGGTTGAACTTCCAAACTATCATGTCAAAGAAAGGAGTATCTTCCATTCCTTTCAACATTTTTCCAACATGGTTTGCACTTTGGTAACATGAATCAAAGGAGTATAGAAAGCCTGCAAAACAGACTCTTAAGTAAACAAAGTACCTACCAAGGAAGTTCAGGTCCCTTCACAAATCACCAAAAATACTGCAAGCAATCACTGGAGCAAGCTGGAAAAAGCCATGGAGCGCTCCTTCCAAACATCACTGCAATGAACACATTCCTGAAGAATATTGCTATATCCTATTGTCGTATTCTGATAGAAACATTTTCCTTTGAGAAAAGACCGAGAAACTCTACTAAGATGACCTTTTGAATTCCAGTTAAAAACTTGCAAAGAAGGGAAGCTCTTAAATATAAGCTTAAATATTTGCAATTGAATAGTCAATCTTGTTTAGCTCAGAAAGGAATGTGTTTGCAGTAACATGCAACACAGCAGTTAGCTTGGGTATTCAGCCTGTTCCTCTGCACTTAATGAAGTAACACTTGGAAATACAGTGTCAGCACTATTAAGATCTGATCTGTTAAAAGTTAGTGGATGTCTTTATATTGATCTCAGTATGTTTTAAGATCCAATTTATTGGTAAGGAAACTATCTATAATCTTCTTAAGACTAATTTGTTTCATATGACTAATTTTTGTCCCATTTTAACATCTCGATATGGAATTCAGTTGTATTTTGTATCCACCTCCTGGTACTCTTCTTTGTTTTTCACAGCATTCCTGTTCCTTATGAGTAAATGGGTTTGTTCGAATGAGTATCTAGAGTGTTTCAAAATGGCCTATCGATGTTCAAGATCTCATATTCCTAGTGTATTTTTCCATTCAACATCTTTCTGTTTAGAAGTCTAATTTCACATTCTGCTATGATGGGCTAATGCTTCAAAACAATTTCAGATCAGATAGGCCCAAACAAGAGGCCTTGCCACCTTAAAAGCAACAAAAAAATCCCAGGACCTACAACCGTAAAAGCATGCTGAATTTCTTTCCACATCTATATTAAGTTGCTGTTAAGGGACTGAATTTTCTAACTGGTGGTCCCTACTTGCAATCTCTTAAAAGATACTTTAATATTTCATAAGCCAATTTTGTATAATTGATAGATATGGTAAATTAAATATTTATTTCTATTTTTCACTTGTTTAGCAGAATTTAACACCTGCTGCTAACACAATAAAAAAACAACCTGAAATATCAGAGAAATAAATAGTACCCTCTACATCTATTGATTTTACATAATATTTCCATGTTTTAAAATTACATTCTCTCAAACCTTTACCTTCAATACCAGAGCTTCACAGATGCAAAGGTTTTTGCTATGAAGCCGTGTTATTTTGATGGCATGTTTGACTAGAACTATTCACTGTGCAACGATTTCTGAGTCTGAGGCATTACGAAACTTCAAAAGTTTTAACTCAAATTCTAACAAATTATTTAACATAGAAACAAGGTTTCATTCATGGGGAAAATTAACGCAACAGGGGTGCTTTCTCACCTCTCTGCATCAGTTGTTGTAAATTGAAAGTATACCATTTAGATATTCCTTAATTAACATGCTTTGCAAAGATCTTGACTATCAGCAAAAGAAAAACACTATCCAGGCATTTAGGATAGTTTGTTAATAAAAGGCTGACCCCTCCCAGCAGTATGCCACACAGTCAGTACACCCTTGCTCACTGTAACCTACTATTTCACACCAGTTTCAGAGGCTGAGGTGTAAAGAATAGCCACTTTTTCATAGGTCAAGTAGCAGACATCCATGCAGACCAGGGTTCAAACACTTACAATACAGCCACAACACAGTGGAAGCCCACAGTACATGTCCATGCTTTGAAGACCTGTGTTGAAGAAAGCATAACTTGTTGTATGATCCTTACTGATCCTGCTGTCTCTCTCTTCTCTGAGATCCAGTGACAAGTCCAGGGGTTTCTGGGGGAGATACCAGACTCCTTCTCCCCTACGTTTTCTTGCAGGGGCATACTGCTTACTCCACTTTGCTCAATGCAGGGAGAACACCAAAGCATAGCAAAACAGACATACAGGAGGCATGGCAAACGTCTTCCATTTAGAAGAACGTTTTGTGTGGGGTGCTATGAAAATGGCTGAAGGGAGGTGACCTCCCTGCTGCTACAGACAGTGCCAGTCAATTGTGCAGTGCATGGTGCCATCACCCTCGAGTACCAGGACAAGCAGTGCCAGCTCCTGCCTCCACTGTCACTCCCAGGGCTGACTGTACTAGGAAGTCACAGTCAGAAGCTCTCACCAGAAAATTCCCAGAATTTCTCTTGCTCAATTTCCCAGTTTCAATTGTGACCAAGGGTGTTCCATCTTCATGCACAAACAAGGAAAATTTCTGCCTTCTAATGAGAGGAATATATTTCTGCTTGTATCTTAATTTACTAGACCTCACAGAGGTCCTATGAAATGTGCAATGTCAATTTTATGTATGGAAAAACAGAGAAGTTAACTGAGTTGTCAAAGGTGATGGCAAGCCAGGAATCATTCTGTTATTTCAAACAATCCTAGCTGTCTTCTGGTTTCCTGACCTAACTTCATATTATTCTGTCGAGAGGTGCTTGGAAATAGCACAGTTTCTATTCGTAAATGGGGAAGGGGTGGGGGGAAAAGTCTAGCAGCATTGTGGATAATGCAAAGTCAAATAAACAGGTAAAGAGCTGACATGTCAACTGTTTTTACATTGGTATGTCTTCTTTGACTTGAGTAGAGGCTTTATATTGTTATTTCTGATTACAGAAGAACACCATTAATAGAATAGATCTTTCACAAAATTAGCAAACTGAGTCACCAGGCATCCTGGTATGGCAAATATGAACAAACCCAGACAGGTTTCCCCCCCAGGTATGGCTGTATAGGCAAGCACACAGTTCAGCAAGCACATAAATAAATGCATAACAAAACATGGCGTTGCATGCACGTCTGGGTTTTTACCTTAAACTGCAAACAAACGAGGCTTTACTGTATACACTACAACTCAAAGATTCTATGTATTTCCTTCAACATTTCTCTTTCCCTTACATATTACTTCTATCCACTACTTACCCATACAGGATTCTGTTGCTCTTTTGACTTTATTGAGAAGACTGTTCATTAGAGCCCGCCTGAGCGTTTCTTAACCATTCCTTCACATTCCTTCATTTCTGATTCCCTGTACATACATAATTGAGTTCCAGACAGATTTTTAAGTCTTATTTTGCATTCCTTCCAGGTCTACTTTATTCAAGACCAATACTATTTTTGTGTAACTACTCTTTGTGTGGACCCTCATCAGTAATCCAGACCTGAGGATACTGTGATTGCATTGTTAGAACTTTTCAACTCCAAGCTTATCTATCACTCCTACATTATTTCTAGCGATTAGCTGCCATATCACTGTTAAGCTTGTAGGCAATTACATCGTTTAAGGAAGCATCCTTGTACTGCCTTACTGAATATGCAGCTATCTGCATTTTTATACTACCGGCTTTTTTCTTCTTCTTTTTTCTCCCCACTCTGTACCAGAATAAATCGAGTCACTTGTTCCTGTACAGACCTCTTTTATACAGATTATATTTAAAGACTTTCCGTGTTGCCAAGAACATCCTTTGATCTAATTGCTAATCCAAAACCTTTTCTACTCCCTAATATCATTCAAACTTTTGAGACAGACTGTGTCCCTCTGCCCTGTTCTGTATCTTGGTTTTCCACAGCATGCTTTACGCTCATTCCTTGCACTGAACTTTCAGTAATGTTAACCAGAGCTGTGAATGTGCAGAACAACTGCAGACTGTGCAGAATGCAAGACATCTGCTGCAGCAAACAGATGGTAAAGTTATCAACTACCATAGTGTTAACTACTGTCCTGATGAGCCTCTTACAGCAGCTACACTGCAACCACTTCTACTTTCCAAGACAGTAACCAAGGCTATATACCTAAACCTACATGCAACACTACATCTTCACAATGCAATGTGCAGAAGCAGTTCCAATTCTGCAAGTTCAAATTTATCTAAAAATTCTGAAGGAATGGGCAGATCTTTGGACAAACGAGGTCTTGTCTGCATGCACTCAGACAGAAGAGAGCTGACGCAAACATCGTGTTATGCACTCTCAGTAAACTGAAAGAAATTCAGAAACGTGCTTGTGCCCACGCTAGATCTAATCTATACTGCCAGAAGATCACAATCAAAGCAAATTGGGATTATTCTCTACCATTTGATAACACAGGTAGAACTCTCTCTGCACTGTGTTTTGTTCTCCGAAGACAAGCAGTCAATGCAAGAACACATTGCATTCCAACATCTACCTTTTCCTTCCAGCAAGCGCAGCTCAGCCAAGCCAGAACAGCAAGTAATCCATATTGCACCTTGGCCTCACTCTAGAGTCCTGCTTCCTTGGAGGGAGAGAGGAAATCACCACCAAACTGTGACTGAGAAAGCCTTAGTCACCAGTCGGACAGTAAGTCCTCTTCCCATACATTCAGAAGTGTAACGACTTGCTAGTTTGGTCCCAGCCCTATACTGGTAAGTCTAAAACTACCAGAGCTACTAAAACTACCAGAGACCAGTCACCCTGGAAAGCACTCAAAGCCAGTTCACTTCTGTCAAAAGGAACTGTCAATTTTGACCTGGTCTGCTTTTGGAACATGACAGCCACGCATTGCTCCTAATTTCCAACTGTCCCTTTACGGGGCAAAGTGTACCTTTTACCAATACACAATAAACCCAATACAGTTGGTTGTGCTTCGGATGCATAAAACGAGACATAAACTGAAATCTTGTTTCATATCTGCTACCAAGCTTCTTCCCCTGATTTGCCTTTCATTTGCTCTGGGCTCCAATAATTGTCTTATTAGTATCAAATTATAGTTGAAGTCGTAGACACATAATTAAACCAAACTTTTCTTTAAACGTAATGCAGCTCAAATGCTACTGAATAGGATCCTCAACTTTTGGTATGAGTACGGGATTTAAAGCCAGGAACTCATAACCGATCTCAGCTTGACTTTTGACTTGTCTGTTACGATCTTTGTCTCGAACTTCACAGGGTTATTGTAAGATTTATTCTGCTAATGTCTGTATGTACTTTGAAGATGTAAAGTGCTATCTAAGTGCCAAGTATTATTACTTATTCAATAGTCTCGTTTCCTACATTAGTAGCATCTGCACAAGGCATGCCTACCTTTTCAATCAAATTTTGCTAGTTTGGTCTCCTCTCTTCTCCTTTATTTTTCATGAAACATTTGCTTGATAGAACTTCTGCTTTGGACCATGGCAGTCCACGTCCAGTAGGAAACAAGTAGCAGTAGGAAATGCATTCCTAACACTTAGAAAGCTGCTAGCATGTTTAAAGCCATACCATCCTGCCTGGCTCCAAACAAATCTTTGCAAGACAGTGCTCAAAGCAACAACAGTTATTGTTACCTCAGAATTTGTGTTCCCATTATTCATGCTAAAAATGGATCTGCAGCAATATTAACTACAATGTAAAAATTTTATTTAGAGCTGGGCTAAAAGCTTTGTGTAGCTAGGCATTATTCTGTGATGTTCCACACCACATTACTTGGAGTGTCTTCATTTAATCATTAAAGTGTTATATCTTTTCTTAATTCAGGACTGGTCTTTTGTGTGGTGGGATGTTCTGGTCTTCGGGATTTTTAAGGAAACCTTTTCAAGCAGTACTCCTGTGTCCTGAGTTTTCTTAGTGGGAACCCTTGTGGCACTACTTTCTGCTTTTAAAGACAAAGACTGAATATGACAGCCCTCAGCCAGTCTTTCCCTGGATCTAAACAAGGCCAGCCTATTCGTGGCTTTAGGTTTCACCGTGAAAATGATAAGTGGGTATTAACTGGAACCACTGCATTGAGGTAGGATGAAGCCTGGAAGGACTGATAGCGGGTTCTCCTGAGAATAGCAAAACACATCTTTTCTTCTCCAGGTAGCTATATTATTTCTGCTCACTTTGGAATTAACAGTATCAGAGCACCTAAAAATTTCTGTTTGCATATTCCACGTGTTTTAATTTTCTTCTTCTGAAGAAGAAAATTGCCTCAACCATCTTTTGATACTTTTTGCAGGCTTCTTTGTGCTAGACATTCTAGGCGTTAGTTTGTTTTAGCACTAATTCATTCCCTTTTTAAATTCATTTTTTATAAGAGTCAGTATCTCCACTTGTTTGACTAACTGCTTAATGACCTACAAAAAAAACTCTTTGAAACCCATATGTTTAGAAGAGCTGCAGAAGAGCATACATCACTCCTTCCTGATCTTTACATAGGTACTTGTTTAGTTATTTATAATGAAAACAAATATCTTTCATATGTCACTGTTGCATTTCCCTCAGCTTCCCAAAGAATGAGGTAAAAGGAGTTGTACTGTGGAGACCAGCTTTCACAGTTAAAAATGACACAGAGGAAGTTTTCACTTTTAAAGCAAAGTATATTTACTTAGTTACTTCTTCCATCTCTCCCTCGTTTGTGTATCTTAATTAATACAAATTCTTATATAGAACAATAAAGTGTTTGTAATTAATTAATATGGTTAAAATGTGATTTTCCAAAATACAAACCTTATATATAACTGAAATATGCAATTAAGTCATCCACATCTTTACTGAAGCTTTCCTCTCCCACTGCAAATTTATCATCTTCCTCTTCCTTGTCTGGTTTCTTTGGCAGTTTATAATGTTTGTGTCAAAGAAATAAAAATAAAAAAATGGCCTCCCTGTCATAACAAAACTGTAGAAGACCTGTTTTTTCTTCTTCTTCTTTTTTTTTTTTTTNGATGAAGAAACATAGTATAGTTCCCACTAGTACTGGGGACCCATTTGTGTTCCTCGGAACTGTATCTTCCAAGAGGCTACAAAGATGCAGTGTGATTTGAGTGTCTCCTGTAGAAATGGACCTGACTCACACAAGTGTACACCAGACCTTGAAAACCACTAATTAGTTTGCTCTGCTCAGTGTCTGGAAACTTTCTGGTAGAATCAAAGATGTAGTCAGTTACCCTTGGGAAGCTCATGCACTCAAACTTACCATCAACACTTGAAGAAGCTCAGGAAGTGGCAGTGGACATTACACACAATGACCAAAAATTACCTGATTCATTCCTGAGATTTTATCTCAGTCAGCTTCCTGAAAACAATGTAGTTATGCAGAGCCACTCATGTGCACTCCTTACCTTCTCCATTATCTCCTCCTTAGCACTGCAAGAATTATTCTTGCCAGCTGACTCACTGTCCTTAGAGGGCTGTCAGCCTCTTCCAGTACAGTGCTCAGAAATAGATACTTAAATATTCCAGAAGAATTTTTAGCACGTCAGTCAAGTCTGTAAAGGGTTGGTTAAAGGAATTTAAGAGCACTGGGTGCCTGTTTCCATTCTGATGTCTTTCTCCCTATGCCCTGTGCTAGAGAAGGAAGAAAAAGTAGACATGGTACTTTGGAGATATGGTTCCAGACACAGGAGGAACCTAATAGAGGCAAATTGTTGTATTTGCTTCAAATAGAGGCAAGTTTTTATTGTATTCTCTGTGAAGCCACACTCTTCCCCCCAAGTTCTGGCAGGTGTAAGCATTAGCAACTTGTACACAGGCATGTTGTACAAAGCACATTTTCTACAGCGGACCCCCACCTCCAGTGCACTGCTGGGATCTGCACATCTCGCTGGGCTCACGCTCTCACTGGCGTGTAGTGACTGGCTTCCACTCAGTCCTGCAAGGACTGTGCTTCAGAGTACAGCTGTCTGCCTACTGAAGTGGCCTATGCAATCAATCTCTTTTGAGTATAGAAGTGCACAGGCACACCACCCCAGCCTGAGCATGGCCCTTAGCATTACCTTAAAATCCCAGCCAATGTGGAGGGACTTTTTGACCTTTTACCATACCTTTGCAAGTCAGTCATCTGTGCAGCTGCCTTCACTTCCAGTGGCTGAACCCCCACTTGCTAGCTGAATCACACTAAATGTAACATGCTGTTCTTCCCAGCACACACCCATCATTCCTTAAGACAGCATAAGGAAGCCTGTATTCAAATTTTGGAAGGTTACTTGGGAGAAGAAATATCTGCATTGCATTCCCTGTTCAGTTAACTGCAAAGCAGAGCAACTTTATCAGAAAGGAAATCCTTAATGGCAAATCACACAAAGGCGAATTTTACAGTGTAAGAACCACTCCAGAGTGCCCAGGTGCCAGGTGAGCTTTTTAAACATGGAGCTAGTGCTAAGTCAGCACTGTGACACTCTCTTGTCCCCAGCCTTCTGAGTCTCACAAATGAGACAGATGGGAAATACATGTATTTTAAATACATGTTGCAGCTCAGTGCTTCAAGACCTGGGAGGTGAGTGTGTGCATGCTCAGCAACGGTAATGTAAACATCAGTAAGGCTAGGATTTTGTGCTCCCTATATGATAGACTTGCATTATGCACTGAATAGTGAAAACAGATTAAGGGTTGCATGTCATGTCCTCAGTTGCACTGATACAACTGCATGCAAGGCAAGGCAGTAAACCAGGTTGTTGAGGTGGTGACCATTTGAAAAAAAAAAAGAAAAACAAAACCAATAAAAAACAAAAACAAAAGCAAAAACAAAAAACAAAACTAGTTATCCCTTTCTGAAGTAATTTTCATCTGTATTACTTTGATAACTCAGTTTACTGTGCAGCATGACAAGCACTTTAACAGCATAGCTGAAGGACTAGCAAATTTTGGTGCAAGGACAGAAACAAGTAGCCAGAGGCAGTAAAAACTTCTAAAGCCAGTTTTGCAATTGAATCCAATATACTGTGTAACTGATTTCCCCACATAAAATTAATCATTAGCGTCAGGGTTATCAGAGGTGCTCTTTTTTACATTCAAATAAAGTTCCCAGGACCTGCCATATCCACAAGATCAGCTGCATTTTTCCTTCCTTTCTTTCCTTTAAATTATAGCACCAGTTGTAAAAATATATAGACACTAAAGCTAGAACCTAAACCTACCATGCCAAGTTACTTTCTCCCCCAAATATTACAAATATGCAAATCAAACAAACCTGATCTGGAATTTGAGGTTCTCAGCAGTTCTGACAAGTCAAGAGTCTGAAAATCTGTCCTTCAATACATGCACGAGAGCAAAAATACATTCTTATTTTTACACTTACCCACAAAGAAAAAGCAAGAGATTGAAATAAGGGAATTACTGCACATATTCATACAGATAAGTATCTTATAAAATGAATAACTATGCAAGGAAAATCATTAACAATAGGGCCATCTGCTGTATTTCAAAAAAACTACACCAGCAAAAAATCTGAAAATGTTCCAATGCTTTACAACCTGAATTCATCACTACTCAATGTTACAAAAAGCAATGATAATTATCAGTATATCGGTTTAAATGACAGGAAATGTGTTTCTTGTACGTCTTCTAATTAAAAGCAATATTTACTAGCATAATACTGATACTCTGTACCTAATGATACTAGTTGACATTGTAGCTGAACACATAAAAAGTATAAAGTGCCTCCCATTCCATTTGAAGTAGATAAGCATAGTATTGTGTAAGGAAGCAATGAGGTCAGCAGCAAGTTGAATATTTATTTAAATACTGGCAAGACAGTCAGATGACCTTTTCTTGATCTAAAATAAGAATAAATTCCAGGTCTGAAGAGCTTACAGTAGGAAAAAAAAATCAACACAAAAGTGAGGGAAAATTTAGTTAGAAGATGGACTAACCCAGTGGTTCTTAGTACATCTTTACATTTCCCTCTGTCGATATTCTTGAGGTGCCCTCCTTTAAGTATGGTGGAAGAAGCAGGTGTCCAGAGCAGAGTCCAAAGAACATTTTGCATCTTAAAGATTGCATCAAACCACAGCCCTGAAATCTTTAGTTTAAAGTAGGGAAAATTGCACCAGCACAGGCCCAAAGCTGCACAGAGAATATACTGCTGTAAATCTAGGCTCAAATGGGTGCTTTGTTACATTTGGAGTCTGCAATGGGCATACCTATGCAAAAAAGTAATACCTACAATCTATATGCAGCCCTTAGAAACTCTATCCTGCTCATGGGAATGTGTTTCTTATCTTAAAAGTTCAGGATAAAAGACAGGCGGACTCCTAAACATCAGGTTGGATGTAATTTAGTTTTCAAAGACAGGAAAGACTGAACACCACTTTACTGTCAGTAGTGAGTGAGTGTCCCGTTCTTGAGTGGTCCAGTTAAAACTAGTTATAAACTAGTACATTCCAGCACCTTCTGTAGCACATGGTGTTCTTCCCCTTGCTGCATTTCCAGCATAGTCGGCTACCCAAATCACACTCTCATAGAGGTGGTTAGAAGTGATCACAAACCAGGAACGGGAGTTTTCCGTGTGAATCTTCATAGAGAAATTCCCACTGCATTTAAAATAGGCTCACAAGCCACCTGCCTGCACCACATCTGTGCTACCTGGATAATGTGCATCTACCTCAAATGTATGCGCCCTTATTAAACATAGCAAGTAACAGACATTTGACAACATTAGTTTTCCTACAAATCTTGTCGTTTAGCAGTTTTAAGTGTTATTTAACATTTCATGCCGTTTTTGTAGGTTATACAAAACAAGTGACACTTCATTACTACACCTGCAACTTCAGTAATTGCTGCATAACAGTTTTTGCCTACTATAGGCAAAACTAAACTTTCACGACTAGAATTTTTTAGGCTTCATGAATAATATAGCAAAGATATTCTTAGCTTAAAAAGGAGAACACATATATTTACCTGCCATCATAGCTATCATACTGGCTTTGTAGACATTAGCAAGGGACCCCAGTTCACCCGTTGCTAGGATTGTTTTCATGTGAGCTTCTCCACAGGCCTCACGGCACTGGCGGATCTCCTCATAGAGACCTGTGGATAAAAGCATTTGAAAATGATCAAAGTTGGCTGAGAGACATTTTCAAGTATGGCTGTAATTTCCACTTCTGAAATAATTTCCAATCTTATAATTAGTCATAGCACTCAAGAACTTAAGTTTTGTAAGTTCAATAAATTACATGACTGGAGGTAATTAACAATGCCACACAGTTTCAGACTTAACTTAATAGCTATTAATGTCGTTTCTCTCTAAACTAAGAATGTGCACAGTATGCCAAACACTCATGAATACATCAGGAGCAAAAAAAAAAAAAAAATACTATGATATTCAAGATTGATTTTAGAACAGCTTTTTCAGCAATAAATTTGGTACTAAACATCATGTCACCACGCTCCTGTCGCCTTTGGCCATCTTTGTCAAAGGGCTCAGCCTATAAGACAACAAAGGTGTGACCAAGTTGTCTAATTATGGACCTCGGTGCTACCTGAGGTGCCCTGACATATCCCCCTGGCTTTCAGCTGCTGCTCCTGGAGGCACCACGTCTGCATTAGGTCCTGTTGTACCTCATAGTACCATGGGACAGTCTCAGGGAGTCTGATAGGGAGCTAGATGCCTATGTTTAGGTATCTGAATCCCACGGAAGCTTCTTGAAAATATGAATTTCCTGAAAATATGCAGCCTAATCAATGCAGGCTGCTAATACCCCTGGTGAGGAGAGCCCGTGGCCTGGGATAGCACCTTCATGGATCAACGACTCTGCACGGATCTGCGTTTATGAACCAGCTCAGGTCACTGCACTGCCCAGGGGGTTACCGACGACAAGGACTTATTGCATTTTTTCAGAAAGGCTAGAACTTGCAGACCTGGTCAGGAAATGCAATGTGGGGAGCACAGGGAAACCCTCCCACCCTTTTTGGCAAAATTCAACAGTGCTCCCACAAAATTTTAAACACAGGGCTATTATTACAGAGCTAGAAGTTACAGAAATGTAACTGCTGGAGCTGGCCACTTGGGGATGATTAAGGCTCATCTAGTGTTAGTGGTGGGGAGAAAAGCAGCTCTTACAGTGTACAGGCAACATTTCTGGAATCTGAACTAGAAAAAAAGACAGACACAAAATAAGCAAACAGGTTTCTTTGTAAGAAAGTCCTTTACACAAACTGTACTTAGTCTTCAAACACACAAAATCAAAAAGTTCATTTATAGAAGGCAAAAATATGGCTTTTAACAAATCTGTCTTGCTAAAAAAGTCCAGGACTATTTTTTTCCAGCAATACTAGCTTTCTTTTCCTCTCAGTCCTCAAGCAAGATGTGGAGACATACAGGAGGATTCGCCAGCCTGCTGCATGGCTGGACCTCCCCTCCGCCCGCGATGCTGCCGAATCCTATTGATGCTGTTGGTACACCAGGCAGCCAGGGCTGGGATCACTGCAGTGGTCCTCTGAGACACACTACACACATTAGTAGACAACTGGCTAATGCACTTAGCAAGTCCCTTTATAGACACCAGGTTTCACCTTGTTTCTTACTGTGTACCAAAGGTGTGAATTAATCAGTACTAGCATGCAGTCTAACATGTTTTATTGATCAATTGATGATACTCCAGAAACCTTCTACATCAAATCAAGACTCAAAAAGGAAATACAAAGAACCTGTGCTATTTTCTTGTGCATTTGATAACACTGCTCATGGTAGATCCAAATGCAGTCTCTTTTTGTGGAATGGCTCTTTCCTGAAGCCTTTGGAAAGCCAGAAAAAGCAGCTTTCATGTTCTAGTTTCGCTAACAACAAGAAAAGACTTAAGTTTTCTCTACCTTTAAGATACACTGCCAAAAATGTCAAAACAAAATCAAAAAAATGTACATTTAGGTTGGATTCCATGAAAAGAAATTATATCCCCATAACTGTTGTTCACTGAAGTTAGTGCTGCAGCTACTGCACTCTCCCTATTGTTGGAAGGTACTTTTATATGCAATTAGTGCCAAGATCATTTGAACAGTCTCACTATCTGACAGCATACATCAACCCACGGACGGGAACAACTGAGGATCTTCAATCACCTGTGTCTATCAGGTTAGCTGAGGTGGTGGAACAGTAGAGATGTTTTAATGGAGGTGTGTAAGTAATAAATACCATTTTCTATTCACAGACCAATTATTGCATAAAATATCTGGCATTCACAGGACATTCTCAGCCCTACAGTAAAAGGACAAATAGAAATGCAACTACCTCTGGGACAGAGAAAATTAAGCAGAACACCCCAGACTGAGCACCCTAGTCCCAGGTCAAACAGGGACTGTTTTGATACAGAACAAGTGCAAAAACTCCTCCATAAAAAGAGGTTTCAGTGCTAAGTCAGATTTAAATCCAAAGACCAATAACTTGATCATCCCAAAACTTCCTGTCAAATATCTGAAGTGTGGTTGGAGTTAATCACACTTGAATATGCACACAGTGTTTCAGTAAGTCCTGGGCTGCTTCTAGGACAGCCTGTACTGCCAAAAATCAACCATGTAACTACTCGGTTCCTTCAAGCTCATCAGTAACAGGAGCAGAGCTGGACACTGTGGTTCTTGGAATAGCTCTGACCTATGCAGAACACCAGTAGTAGCTGGCACAGCAGATGGAGCTGCTCTAGTTAGCAGTAGTGGCAGAAAGCTTTTAGGAAAAATCTCCATCACAGAAAACCACGCAGGCATACATTCAGCTGTGAGCTAAGACCACCATAAAAAAGTTGCAAGAGATTCTTCTTCTGACTGTTAAAAATAATGGAAAAAATAATCAAGAGCTGTCAAAGCAAATGGCCAATACTGTGTAGTATCTTGAATACGGCACTAACACTATCCATATTAAATGAAATCTAAGTCTTAAACCAGGAAAAAACACACAAAGGAAACAAACAAACAACAACAACAACAACAAACAAAGGAAGCCAACTTATATGGGTAATATTTAGAGCCAGATGACCACTCATGCAACCTGTAGTACCCCCACTGATTTAGCAGTTAAAATGTGTGACACAAGAATTCTTCTACTTTGCACCCATTTATTTAACATACCTTACTGCTTTTATGAACTTTAGATCTGCTTTTATTGTATCTATTTATAGAATTCAGGAAGAAAAAAAAACAGATTTTATAGGAAAGCAAAAAAAGCTTTCATAGTTGTAGTTTTAATTCCACTGTTACAGAAGATAAGTGTTGGAAGGTGGTGTGTTTAATTTTTTTAGTTTTACTTTTCCTAAATTTCCAACTATTAAGTAAAAACATTCTATTGATATTTAGCAGGTATTAAGTACACCAGAGAAAATGTGCCTCCTCCTTCATGTCCCTCAAGCAAGCACCCTTATCAATTAATGCTGGCTATAATCTGACCCAGATTGTCTATATTGTCTTTTGCTTTGGTCTAATACATTTGTCTTAAAATCACATAATAAAGGGACATGAAAATATTAAAGAAAGAAAAAAACACCGCTTAAATTTTTATGAAACAGTTCTTATCCCAAAAATGTGGTGACAAAAACACTTTTTTTTTCTTTTTAATTCAGCTTATTTGTTGTTTTCAACTAGTCAGTCACATTGACTGATGTTAAGGGTAGAAACCGAGACAAGAAGGGAAGATTTTTCAATTTCTGTTAGACCAAAAGATCAAGGTAATCATGTTGGGAAACTGGAAAATGAGCTGGAATCCCTTCTGTCTTGCACATTAATGGCAGGTTTGTTAACAAAATGACAAGCGTAAGGCTATCAGCACAACACGACTCTATCAGTTCTGCTCTCAGCCACATATGTGCAACTCCAGGCTCCAGTGATTCACATGAAACTGAAAACAGAATTTGGCTTCAGGAGTCTGAGCTGCTGCTGACAATGTAAGAAAGAAATTGTGCAAATAGACTTTGAGGTCCCAAATCAGCTTACAAATCTAGAAAATGGTAAATCCAGCTATAATATTTCAGAACAACATGCGGAGTCTTTTTCAAGTCTCCAGAGTATTTTTATAGTGTATTTTCTCTGTGCAGTTTATAAAGTATATAGCACAAAAGGTGGCCCCAATTCCAGAACAAAACCTCTAAACTCATAATTGAACAGTTATTAGCAAAGATTGAAAGGCAGCTTTCATAACAAGGTTATACCTATGTATTTCATGGATGCAGCCATGCTAAAACTTGTTAGAGTATACTTCTTTTGTTCCCTTTTTTGTAGGAAACTTCGACTGACATAGGGCAAATGATTATCAACCATTATCAATGGTTATGAAGAATTTGGAAGTCACTGACACTGTGGTATGTCCAGTTGTTTGCTAAAAGCTATGGAGCTAGAAGTAACATTACAGCAACTCAGACAGCTTCAGAACATACAGCAACTCCAACATATGTATGGAGTACATATCCAATTTTTTTCAGTAATTTGTTGACCAACTTCATCAAACTTTACATACAGGCTCCACATCCTGTGCTTAAAGATACTATCTAAATTCTGATTTTTAAGCTTAATTCCTACTTTGTCAAGTGATACAAGACAATGCTTGAGTAAACTATTGTAAAGTATTATTGCTCTGAAAGCTAATAGCTTGTAAAAGTATATATGTGCAAGCTCATAAACTTCTATCTTATTTAAGGTTATTTTCCAACCTAAATTAGCTGCCCAATAAAGCTGCTTTCATGTTCAGCACGATTAAAAACCTCTTAACAATTAAACCTCTTAACCTTACAAAGAACAGAACTAGAAAATATATTTGAGTGTCATAAAGAGACACAATAATATTTAAGAACTGCTTTAAAAAAAGTTGACATAATAGAACGTACAGTAAAATATCTAATAACCACACAAGCTTTTGAAACAAATCAGAAAGCAACACTATTCTGTCATGGTGACCCCAATTATGGCACAGACTAGAACAAAAGCTAGAAATATATGAACAGTAAGATAAAGCACTCTACCAGGTGCATATTTTTGTCAATACTACCTGAAGTTTCAAAGAAAGACAATATGAGAAAATAACCATAAAAATATACTAGTGTTTTAAGTATAAGCAAAGATTTTTCCATAACTGCAAGGCAGCTGTAGTTTATGAAGTACCTTGAACACAGACATAGCTACTGTACTAGACATTCTTCTTTGATTTCACATCCAGCCTAAAAGAGATTCCTTCATCCCTTCTTCTAGCTTCCTTAAATGGACTTTATATGTTATCGTGTATCATGTCTAACCATCAGACAGAGCTGGAAAGCTACATGTTCACACAAGTAGCACACAGCTGTTGAAAGTAAATTCTTTACTCGGAGGGTGGTGAGGCACTGGAACAGGCTGCCCAGAGAAGCTGTGGATGCCCCATTCCTGGAGGTGTTCAAGGCCAGGTTGGATGGGGGCCTGGGCAGGTGGAAGGTGTCCCGGCCCATGGCAGGGTGGTTGGAATGAGATGATCTTTAAGGTCCCTTCCAACACAAACCATTCTATGATTCTATGATAGCTAAACAGAAAGAACAGTGAATTTTCCATCCAAAAATCAGAGCTCCAACTGGAATAATTTTTTTTGGATGGGTAAGTTAAATGTTAGAATTTTTCCCCCTGTACCATCATTATCTGGATGGTAAATACATTCTGTTCCTGAGGTAGCTTTTTTCAAGACAATGTAAATAAGTGCCATACACAGATTCATGCTCATAATCAAACTTTCAGAAAACATTTGGAAATAATTTCAATTCTGCCCTCAATAAAAGAAATGTAAACTAACCAATGCCAAAAACGGATGGCTTTCAAGCTCGTCATGACTTCAGCTGTGGATAAAAGAATATGCACACCAAAGCAAAAGTCAACCCTAATTTACTTATTTAGTAAACTGGCAGCTTTACACTAGATCCATCATCCTTTGCCTGTGTACTCCTCCCTTGTAATTTATGATCACCGAAAACAATTCATTTCCCATATAGAAAAAACTAACAATGTATGTCCAGTTCATTCCAATCACTAATTGAGTGCTAGTCTCCATCTTCCAGCAATTCCTGAGGCTGTATCTGAAATTAAAATAGCCGCTCTGAAAGAAACAAATGACTGTGACAATGTCTGTCCTCAAGAAGCCAAACATCTGTAAAGCTGCACGTATTTAAGGGCAAAGGGATGGAGATGATAGATACAAAAGAGGTCGAGATGTGAGACTGAGTGGAAACCAGGATATCAGTCTTGAAGACACAGATGCAGAAACTTGGTTTTTATTCAATTCTAACTGCTGATTGAAAGAAGACCAAAATCAGAAAATATGATCTGTTACCATGATGACTGTATTTCCATAACCAAACCCAGGTACCACGTGACCTTTATGGAGTCTTCCAATCACACAGGCTATTACAGTACTGCATTATACAACTAAATGGAAAATTCATTCCAAGACAATGATGTGTTTACCTTCACACTGAGGTTAGTTGTAGGAGCATTGTCAGCACTTAAGGCAAACCATTCACAGTACATTAAGGAGGCAATTAGAGCAAAAACCATCTTCAGCATTATTGTTCTTACTAATTAGTTGTAGTCTACAGCTACGGGAACATCAAAAATAATATGAACAGTCAATATGTACCCTGAACTTTCAGGGAAAAGAAAACAACTAAAATAAGTATTTTTGTCAAGAATTGAAATATGTATTTTTAACTAGATATCATTTATGCCAGCAGCCTCTTGAAGGGTTTAACAAAACTTTTCAAAGACTGTAGGCATTCACTTTTCTTCCATCTCACTTGCCATTTTTTTAATCCTGCATGCAAAATCCTCAAAGGCATAGAAGCAATGAACCCGAATTTTCAGAACACGAAGTCATTCTGAATGCCCAACCTGACAAAACTTGTAACAGAATTATTTTCAAAAAATCTGACCATTTGTCATAACTTAGTTAAACCATTTTTATTTAGTTCAGTGCCCGGGATTATCAGCTACTCTTTGGGGAGGGACCAAATTCTTCAAAGACTGATGTGGAAACTGGGGGAAGAGACAAAAAAAGAGCTCGTACATACACATGCACAGGTTTAGGTTCCTTGCCTAAGGGTACTTACCTTCCCATTGGCCACTCAGCACCAGGCTCCTGCTAATGACAATGTCAATCTCTCTGGCACCATATTGCACAGCTAGCTTTATTTCAGCCAGTTTGGTTTCTAGAGGAGTTTGTCCAGATGGAAACCCAGCAGCCACTAGCAAGGAGAGAGATGCAGGTAGGTGGAAGAAAGTTTGTTTCATAAATTGCACATAAAATTGCAAACACCTCTAATACACCAAAGAATTTGAAAGCTATTCTTTTTTTCTTTTTATCCCTACCACAATAAAAAAAAAATCTAAAGGCAGCTCATCTTACTGTCTCTATACACAATAAGCATTATTTCTTCCCTTGAGAATCAATGTCCAGCATGATACTATCTGCTTCTTGTGAAAAGGTCCCTTTCACATGCCTTATATTTTTCCAAAGCGGCCTATAAAGCACAGTATCTATGGCCTTCAGCAGAACTGAACAAACAAGGAGAGAACTCACATGTGAAGCAATACATACTTTTTAAATTCTCCCCAATTCTTTTAAGTAGCATTTCAGGTTAACTCCTACTAATACATTTAACAGCTAAATCACAATATAGTAAAACATTTTAATGAGGTCTATTTAAGATTTCCTTTATGATGTTTAAGTACAAAAGCTAAAGTAACTCTGGAAATAATGGCTGTCAGAGATTCTCTCTGACATATAAATACATGTAGTATTTATTTTTTCCCTACACAACAATGAAAAAATGAAAAGAAAACCCAGCAAACATGGATCTTAGCATAAAACACCTGATCTAACTTCAAAGTTAACCCCTGCTTTGAGCAGGAGGTTGGACTAGGTGACACCCAGAGCTCCCTTCCAACCTGCATAATTCTGTGATCCTATTTCTTGCTTATTGTAGATTCAGGACTTGTCTCTCATGTGGTGACTGGAGAAGAACTGGCACTATTAGATTTATGAATACAAGTCCTGAACCTGCAGGCTGCTCAGCAAGCAATAACCTTTGCCTCTGCACACAGCTTCACTGAATTCAGCCTGTAGGATTATACTTAAAAGCCAAAAAAATGATGGGAGAAACAAAACAAAACAAAACTGACAACCCAAGGCTTGTAATCACAAAATGATTATTGTAGTTCTAGTATTATTAGCATCTACTTATTGTCTACTGATTCTTTGTCCAGCACACTATCTCAGTTTCTTCTATTCAGGTGAAGGGAACGCTGTTATATATCTTAGGGACCATTCTGACGAGCTTCCAGCAAAACAGACTTGGCATTCCTGATGAGCTTGAAGTTCAAACAAAACAAAAGATAACAAATACCAGAAGCAAATCTTCCCCTCCATTCCTTTCCTTCCACCTGCTCCCTTTTCACCTTACTCTCTGAAACAAAAGCAAGTCCAAACTTCCAGATTTTTCTACATATTTTACAGTATTGAAAGATTAATTGGCTATTTTAAAATAAAACTTACCTGAAGCTACTGGTATGTTACAACCGGCAGCCTTCAGGGCATTAACAGCATCGGTGACCCTTGCAGGATATACACAAACCGCTGCGACAGTAATAGCTGCAAGAGACACAGTTCACTTTTTCATACGCAGATTTCCACCTTCTCTAGTGCAATCCATATAATGAGTACGTGTGCATTGTTTGCACCTCCCACTTTTGTATTCTCACAAGGACCTTAAGCACCTACACTAGCGATACCCATTTTATTATACAAGCTCTTCAGGTGATTCTCCATATTGTTACCGCTCTCATGTTTCTTCACCTGACCCTGGAATAAGTTTGCAATAGCAGGAGTTAAAGCACCAAGATTTTTATCGACAGATTCACTGTTTAATGCCATACAGTTAGGACATGCTTAGTCAGCAACATACCGTGAGAGGAACTGCTGCCAAGCTCTGTCCTTACCTGTTGAGTCAGACTGAGCCCAGCAGCAACTGAGCAGTCTTTATGTTAATGCAGTTCTACTGCAGTTCTAGTTAAAATGCTATTCTCTTAAAGTCTCAAGTAATTGGTCTCATATTTAATATTTCAATCATCTGAGGAGTCCATAAATCTAAGTTAAAGAAAGAAAGAAAGAAAGAAAGAAAGAAAGAAAGAAAGAAAGAAAGAAAGAAAGAAAAAGAAAGAAAGAAATACTAATCTTTGATATTTCACATGTATGGCTAGAAACCGGAGATCTGATCTTCCCCTTTGGTTTTATACCATATGATTTCAATCAGTGGACAAACGCCTGTGTAAAACAACTGAAATGTTTCAATAGTAGAAGCATGCTGCACATGTCATTGAATTTTTTCTTTTTGTTAGATCATCATAAGGCCAACATGGCAGGACAAAAGTCAAATGGTATTCGTTGACACATCAGTGATTACATCCGGAAAAATTCAGAAGCACTGCTCAGATTTAAAGAGGTTTTATACTGACAGTCTCAATTTGCTCTGAATTTGTATTGGGTTCAGTCTTGGGTGTAACACTTGAACTTCAGATGGAGCCTGGCTTGAGTAATGTCAGTGAAAGTTTTACTGCTAGTTTGTAAGGGCTGTCTTCTTCCCCACAACCACATATACCTGCTAGAGGACTGGTTCCTTAAAGCAGACTGGGCTGCAAAGATGTCTCTTATCATAATTACTCAAACAAGCAGGCAAAAGATGATACCGTCTGAAGGAGAAATAACATGCTTACACGTGTGGAATGCATCTTTTTCAACAGGCAAAGTGGCAGACTTGGTAGTAACAAAGAGCAACATTAGCTAAGTATGAAATCCAAAGTCAGATGAACATCCCCCCTTCTCCCATTTAGAAAGGACATCAGCATATTAATGGAATGCTCAATTAGTTTCATCTTAGTGCCCTGTTATTAGAAAACATACATTGAAGTTACACACTTATGGCTTCAATATCAAATTTGCTCATTATGTACCATAACTTAGTGTTTCCCTGAGTCCATGCGTTACTTTAGTTCCCAAACTGAGAACAGACTTTTCTCCTTGTATTACTGTATTAACTCAAAAGAACAGATATTTTGCAGTTAGAACTTAAGACAGTTCCTTTGAATAAGACCATGTAGAACCTATTTTGTTCTTTCAGAACTATTAGTTCTGCAGCACTGCCTACCATAACTGCTTCCATAATAGAAAGAAGAGGTCATTTTTACACCTTTCTGAAAACTGAAAAAATATTGAGGAAATGCAGACATTTTCTCTACAAACCAAGCAGAACAAAAATGATCACACCTTTATCATGCATATCCATGGCTTTCAGCAGATCCTCTCGGATGGGATGCTTAGCTTTAAAACACATTCTGTGAACATTTGAAGGAGTATCATCACCTGAAAGAGTGGTAAGGTCTATGCATGTGACAGCTTTCAGCAGCCAAGCAGCCTGCAAAGGGAGTAAAGAAAGAAATACAATATCTCAGTTTATGCTTCCAAAGCCAAACTGACTTAGAAGACCCAGGAATTGAAAGCCTAACTCTCACTCTAAGAATCAGGAAACGTATGGCATATAATACGGAGGATGTGCAAAGAATGGTTTATGACAAACAGGGATGGCAGAAATCTGTTCATGTCTTAAGCAGTATCTAATAGTACAAAAAGGATTTGGAATCTAAAGTCAGCTGTCTCAGAATCAAACGCTCAACTCCATTTTTTGCTGCAAAAGCTAACTACCAAACAGGACTCTAAGAATCAGACAAACATTTTTACCTGGACAAAAAGCATCTAGTTTCAAATTTAATTCTCTAAAACAAGGATAAAAACATCACCCATGTGAACAACCTTACTGTTTCAATACGCTCCATTCTATGCAGTATGTCTGTATCTTTAAAGCTGGTATGCATGAGAAATTATACATATGCTTAAAAAGGAGTACAGGTTTGCAGTCGCAAATAACCAGATAAGTACACATCTCAGCAATTTGTACACTTGCACATTTGCATGCCCGTTCTGCTGTGAGTGTGAAACATGGAAGCAGTGGGAGGTAAGAACCCACACTTCTTAAAACCTAGGGTCTAGACTCCAGATGTTTCAACTTTCTGTTGTGTGAATCTGGGATTAAAAAAAAAAAAAAAAAGTAATTACTTGGTAAAAAAAAAAACAGCATAAGAGCTAAATTACAGGGCTAAAGCAGTCTTTAGATGAAAATTCTACAGAACATTAAAAGACTTATTGATCAGAGAACTGCACAAAAGCACAACCAAAAATTTTTTGAGCTTTGCTGTTGAACACAAATTGAACTTGAAACATTACTTTGAAGTATTTGTTAAAGGTCTTCCAGTGAATTCTCATTTACAGTGATGGCTTCACTAAAAGTAGATATCTTGTGTTTGGCACTTGTTCAACAAGGGGAGAGGTTGCAGTAGCAAAATCTATACAGCAATATCATGGGCAACCCCTCGCTGACCATCCTGCTCTATGACATAATTTATCAATATATGCAGCAAAACTTCTTGCTTCTGCACGGAGGTACTACTCTGCAAATCTTACGAGGCAGGCCAGCCTACAAACCTTTCCCACTTTGCTAATGGGAGTCTCCATTCTGAACCTGTGGTAAATATTATGCCAAAAGCTGCTTTGGGGTTACTGAACTGAGTAATGAACCGTTACTGGCCTCTGTTAGTCTAAACTTGACTGCTTGTTTCTAACCGATTTCTGCTTTCACCCTATAATACTTCAAAAATGTTTCTCACTTTAAAAGGTTTTAAGTCCTCTTACTTGGATTTTTTTATCCTTCATTTGAGGGAATTTTTGTCTCATCTTTTATGACATGAATCATAAAGTCATCAAGACAGATGTAGCAAGGGAGTATGTGAAGATAGCCAAGGTTACGGACTACTTTCAGGAACTTCTCACTGACAGTATTATGCCCCAACCTAGAGCCACTGGATTGCTAAGCCTGGTATCAAGCGACCTTTTATGTGTAAGAAACTCTTGGGAAATGCTGAGCTAGTTTCTATTTTCTCTCACTTTATGTCCATTTTTTATTTAATGATAACATTCAAAGCACTGAATTCCAGGTTCATCTAACAGGCAGGAAGTTGTTTTCTAGCACTTTCCACTAGGATATTACACAGTTTCATCAAATTATCACTGAACTGTGGTCCACAAGATTTGTGCTCATCATGAACTTAGCTTCGGCCACCCCAGAATGGCTGCCTGACACACTAAGCTCAGAATGTCAACTATTTTGAGGAACTTTTTGAAGAATTAAGTATAATTAAGTGATTCTTGCTTTGTTCTATTGAGTTGCATTATTAAGATTGCTCCTTCATTGCCTCCTTACTCCTGTTCCTAGTTTATCAGTCACTATTGCAAGTGAGCAATTTGTTCAGTGTGCAGAGGGGAGCAATGACACTTCTGCTTGCAGCACAGTTTTTTGGTAAACCTGGAATCAACTTGTCCTTCAGACACCAGTTACAGCCCCACAGCTGCGAGCTTGCTGGGAGCTCTGGGTCTACTCCATGGCATTTCTCAGCCCTTGCCCTTGGCTGAACGCTGCCAAAGTGCTTACGGCACTCCTGCATCCAGCTCTGCCTGCTGTAGTTGTAGCTGAGGTGGCAGAACCCAGCACGTGGCCATGCCTTACTTGCTCTGCTTGGCAGCACTTGCTTACCTTGCTGACCTGACAGCTTTGCATTTCGATTCCCATCCACAAATTGGAGAAGCCGAAACGTGCACTGGGTCAGTATCTGTCATTTCTGCCAGGAGGGCAGCAGAGGCTGACGGTAACTGCCAAGCCACTCTAAATGTGTGTTCAATGAATACAAGACAGCTTGATGAAAAGTTAATTTGCACCACTGGCTTTACCAGTGGCTTACGTGCATGAACGTATTTTATACTAAGATGGACAATAACTGATTGTTTATTGTATCTCAGTGGTTAAGAAGTCAGCCTCCTTAACGCAAGTGGCCTTGTTTTTTTTTTTCTTTCTCTCCCCATCTTCCAGCCCCCAAGTGCCATAGACAGTTACAATTTGTGAGTTTTAGGCAAGAACTAGTTAAGCAAAAAAATCACATGTGTTGGGCATGTTTAAGTAAACAACAATCATCCAGGTAGGTCAAACTTGACAGGGACCACGACCATATCTTACAGCTTGAAAATTAAAAAATAAGAAGGCTGTGTGCAAAGAAGTCTGTCTGGGAAACAGAATAAATGTGGTGGGATAGTAATATACAATTTAATCCACTCATGAATAAAGATGACTGAAATTCATTTGCGGTTTTGCCACTCATGAGTTATAAGGTTTTTAACTTGTTTGGATAAATGCGTCACCTTATTCCATCCCATCATCATCAAATACAAATTATTAAAATAAGACATGGACAAGCACATCTTTTAAGTTTACATGCATCTTGAGTAAAATTCAATATTGCAATCTAGAGAGGGAGAGTGACTGCTTTAAAAATACAGGAACAGAATGCATAAAAAGAGCACTTACTTGCCAATTACCTTTCACAGTTCTCCATTTCTGAATTCGTTCTGCATGCCTTACAACTGCAGGTTGATTCACATATACTTTTGAGATCCAGCCAAGTTCTGGGGTGGGAGGAAAAAAAAGAAGTCTCTCATCTATTTCTGTGTTCTTTTAATGTACTGTGTGGGACTTCGGAAGAAAGTTGTAGCTTTATTTGGGTCCTCTGAAGAGTGTGTTGTGCTTTCATATCCTTTTCAGGGCTTGCATACTTTTCACCAGTCCAAAATATCATACTACCATTAACTTCTGCCAGTGGATGATCTGTGAACTGGATGCTTCACATAGCATGTTTTGTTTGCCATTACAACTTAATTAACTTAAAACTGGTAAGAGATGCTATGTTTCCAGTCCTGAACTATGAAGTTTATCACACGTGTAGTAGACAAAAACACACCAAACAGACTTCTACCATTGCTTGTTGATTTACTTCTTGATTCCAGAGTACGGTAACATTTATTCAGTCCTTTGTTTGTCTGCCTGCAACCAGGATGCAATGGCATTCTGTGTGTGTACATGGACCTTTTATTACACGAACTCTATCCTACATTGTACCCAAACCTCTGGACAGACCTCTGCATAATAACGCACTAATGTTGTTTTTGTCTAGAGCTACTTTTACTGAATTTGCTACTAGGACCTGACTAGCTGCAAGTCTCCAAAAGCTCTGAATTCCTGGGCAGCACATCTGCCTGGAAGCTGCTGAGATGTATGCCTGCCTCAGAAGTGCTCACCTTGCCAAGCACCCCAGGGAACTTGGGGAAACATCTTCCATCTGTGAATTACTTCAGATGCCCACTGCAGACAAGACTGGCTCACAATTTCAATGTGCTTCAGTATCCATAAACAATAACCAGAGTCACAGAAAAGCGCATACTCGACATTTACAAAAATAATGAAACTGCCCAGAAACAGAAGCACCAAAAAAATGGTCACCTCTTAATGAAGTGTAACTGAATGATAATGGAGAATTGATGGTTCAGGCCCTTGCATCTTGAAATTTCTGCTTAGTATGATAAACCAGAGGTGTAAATTTGAATGTTAATAAACAAACTCATATCCTCCTGCTCACAGAAGCACACAGATAAAAGAAAAAAGAACATCTTTAAAATCTCTCGTATCCCAAAACATAAATAATTCTTCTAAATATTATTCATGTAACCAATCCATGAAAATTCTCTGAAGACAATATTAACAACCATCAACCACCGATCACCAGCAAATTACCACCATCAGTGGCAATCACCAATTACCATCATCAGTTAAGGACTGTATATGGACACTGGTTCAGATAGTAAGAGATAATAATTCTGGGTGATTTCATTTATTAAAAGCTTCTCATCTCTGTGAGTATTCTTTCTTATTGCATTAAGCTTGCATTTTAAAAAAAGGCAGATAGTTCAAATCACCAATTTCATATAGAAATCTTGTCTCCAGTTGTTTTCTTCCTACTTTTTACTTTTAATAACACATAAAGAGGCAGGACTAATATAACAGCTGAAGTATGTGTAAATACAAGCTTGTTTTCCTAATGAGACTTACAGAAAACTCTGGAGAAAACAATTTACAGTAGAAATAACTCAGTAGAAATGGAAGACAAAGCCATGAAACACAGCTGAACTAAGTCTTGTTCTGCAAGCCACCTTGCAACCACTTTCCTATTACCACATACAGGTAATAATATAAGCAGTATCCACAGGGTCAAAATGTTGGCCAAAGCAGAGAAAGTAAACAAAAGAAGGAATTCCAGAGGAGTCATAAGAAATTTTAGGATTTCTAGCATCAGTCTCACTGTATAGTGAAAAAGAAAAGGAGGAGCCGGCAAAGTTGCAAACCACTCTGACAACAAACCCTCATTAATTCTCTCCATTTGCAAAGCCATAGGCTTTTTCATTGTCTCAAATGCAAGAAGCTCATTTGACATGTAGAAAGCAGCTGAGAAAAGCTAATGTTGGATCTTTCCTTCATTTTGAATTTCAATAAATGCAAACCATATGAACACAGACAGAAGTTGAAGCTACAACTTCTGCAGTTGCTTTAAGGTCAAGTCTCCTAGGTGATCAGCAGAGAGCTTGAATCTCTTCCCATGGGGCAATATTTGCCAAAGTCCATTGGAAAATATAAATTAATAAATAGATAAATAAAGGAAACACAAACTCTGTGTAGTGTTTCTCCTACTGTGTGCCAAGTGTTCAGATGGAATCATTTAATCATAATCCAATTTGTCACAATAACTATTGAACTCTACTGGGTATATTGTGATCTCTCAGCTCCTTTGGAAAATGTGATATAGTCAAAGAAGACACTTTAGATGAGGAACTCAGCTTCTTGCTCTCTAATAACGATCCAGAAGCTTCAGTTACTCTACTCTAACCCATTCTTTCTGCATTACGGAAGACAGCCAAGAAATCAGACTTAATAATTAATATGCAAAAACTGCCTTCTACATAAGAGTTTGGAAGAATACGAAGACAGCATCCACTTTGTTAGATATGGAAAATTTTCATCCTCTTGGTTATTGGGGCATAAACCTGAATTTAAGTGGAAGAACAGAAATTGCCCCCATGGGTAGGTTAACCCTTCGTTACTTACTACTTGGAGAGGATTTAATCTGATATATCTTTGTGCTGGACTTTGCTAGAGACATGCTGTTATTATATCTAGCCCTACCTCACCTTTGGGCAGAGCTTCTCAGAAGGTTTGAGTAATCTGCTCAGGAAACGGAGCACTGCACACTCGGTTAGGTTAAAGGAAATCTCAAGACGAGTTAGTCATGAAGGTAGGTGGCCCAGGGCAACCCAATCTAATTTTTGTGTCTGAGATTTAAGTTGCTTTGAAAGTCCACAGAATTCGGATCTCCGAGTCTTTTCTGAATGTGGGATATTGAACTGCTGCACACAGCACAGTCAGGAAGCTTAAAGAAAAAGAATATCAGAACTCCATGCAAAACGTTATGCAACTTACAAAGAGAAATAACAATGCTGTAATAAAAAGAATGCAAGGCAAAGAAGGACAAAGGTTCTGGTAATATGCAGCAGCAGATGGAGACTTCTGTCTGACACAGATCTTTTATTCAAGCCCACTTCTCCATTAATTAAAGCAGTGGGCAACTGAAAACAAGTGTGTCTGAGCGTAATTGTCTCTAAATAGACTTTCAAAGTTTGCCATGTGAGGTCTCATCAGATCTTTAAATGTGTCTCTATTCAGAAAAATCACTTACAATTCCGTTTTTTTTTTCCATTAAAAAATCAGAATAAAACCATTATCTGAAATAGAACTGACCGCTTTGGGATTCTGCCCCTCCTCCACTCCCCCAAGCTTTACGATTTAGTAGCTGGCTAAGGAAAACTATATTTAATTAGGCTCATTAACCTTGCAGTGTGAACACGTCTTTTTTTTTTTTTAAATAAGTCATCTGCTAGTCATCTGCACAGTCATGTGGCTTCAGGGATAAAAGTAATTAAAGCAGTTACACTATAGCTAATTAGCCAATATTCTGTAATCACTCTTCAAGTTTACTTTTTCCTCTGAAGACATTTGAAAAAATCATATTCAACATCTTAACAGGAAATTCATCTCCTCCCTTTGAAGAACATGAATCCAAAAATACCAAGCATTTCCTCAGAAAACAATAAATAAAACCACTTCATTAGTATAATTACATAAATATCTAAGATACCTAACACATTCCTCATAAAAAAAAAAAAAGACTAAGCTTTTCAGAAGCTTTAGAAAATGTGTAAATGTTACCCTTCAGATGGTGAAACAGAAAGCTAAAG
Source organism: Anseranas semipalmata (assembly GCA_013399115.1). Classification (NCBI taxonomy): domain Eukaryota; kingdom Metazoa; phylum Chordata; class Aves; order Anseriformes; family Anseranatidae; genus Anseranas; species Anseranas semipalmata. The sequence goes on from VXAA01005404.1 coordinate 438,237, forward strand.
AATGCCTGAGGCTGTAGTTTCACAAGCATTTCAAAGCAGCACTGTCCCCAAAAGAAGCTGCCCCCCCAACTGTTTATTTCGTCTTCTGTGCCAGAAACAGCATGTGTGCTCCTGCTCTTACCATGAACTCATGATAAAATGGGTAAAGGAAGTGATGAAAGCTATTATTTCTGGAGAAGCTAACGTGAAACTGTCCTGAACTTTCCGTGGAGAAATGAGGTATTCAATGGAACCTTTAGTGGAGAAATGAGGTATTCAACTGAGCACAGGCTGAATCCAGCTGGCCACGCACAGCCGAGCAAAAACACTGAAGAGAGAGAAAAGAGTTCAGGATCAGGTCTTGTTAAACAGTTATGCTACCAAGTAAGCTGTTTAGGGGCTTGGGGGTTATTCAGTTTCTTTGACAGAGAAGCTGTAATTATTTCTCCATAGTGACTCTTGCCATCGACCTATTTTATTTTCAGATGGGTCCTTCTTATATCACAGAAGTTCAGTCTGCAAGTCCTCAGCACTCAAGTACACAAAGGGGGACACCATGGCATGAGCCCTGAACTAGAAATAAGCTCTACTGCCTCGTGACATTGGTAAGATCACATAATCTTGGCTATGGATCAATGAAATGGCTCACAGTATCCTCCAAAGCGCTTTGAAAACCGCTGACGAGCCTTTTCTCAGAAAGCTGGCTGTTCCTTGAGCTGTAGAATAACGGGAGCTTGGTTTCCTGCAGATCTGAGTCCCCTGCTTCTTCCCTGGCTACAGAGACCTCTCCTTACCCCAGCAGCCCAGCTGTCCTGTTACGGTCCTTATGACCATGGAATAAGACAGGACATTGTTACTTGGATAAAGCCAAAAAAAGGTGTAATGAGGAGCCACATAATTGCTGAGCTGTGCCTGCCTTTCCCTCGACAGGGGGACTAGTTTGGTCATTCTGCCCAGTGACTTAGTTATTTCTGAGACATCTATCTTTCTTTCAAATTTGATTAAAGTTATCCAGCAGATTCAAAAGGTGTTAGAGAGGAAACAGTGAAGGAACAGAGCCACTGTACAGGCTAAAAGCAGCTACTAATATATTAGAACAGAATTACGCTGTCTTGAAAAGGGATGCAACACTTCATTATCTAAATGCCACCTACCAACAGGCTAGTTCTCATATGTAAATGGCTCAGAAATACCAACTATAATTAAAAATATCAATTTAAACATAATGAATGTATTTCTGGCCCTTCAGCTAGCAGGGCTGAGCAACATGGATCGATTTTTTTTTTAAAGAGTTCAAGAACATACTTTGCAAAACAACTGTAATTATTAATTACTCAGAATGTGTGTGTGTGTGTGTGTGTGTGTATACACACACACAAATCATATAATCAGAGAACACTTTGGGCTGGGTGGTCTCTGACAGTCTTTCATCCAACCTCCTGCTGTGCAACCCCTGATGCAGCCAGGAGGCTGCTGGCCATCTCTGCTGCCCGGGCACTGCTGCTGGTGCTCAGCTGGCTGCCCAGCAGGGCCCTTGGGCTGCTCCACTCCTCAGAGCTGCTCCCCAGGCAGGCCGGCCCCAGCCTGGGTGCTGCCAGGGGCCCTTCCGTCACAGGGCAGGGATCTGCGTTTGGCCCTGCTGAATGAGTTACCGTTGGCCCATTTCCCCAGCCTGGTTCCCTCTGAATGATCCAGCTCATTTAGTGTCATCTGCAAACTTTATGAGCAATGAGTCTATCGACTTTTTTCAGGTTACTGCAAAAAGGTTAAATAGGATGGGTCCCATGCAAGACCTCTGTACCACTCTACCTAGTACCAGCCTCACAGTAGATAGTGGTCGATTGGTCATACGCTTCTCAGCTGAACCATCCAACCAGGCTTTTACCTATTTAGGTATCTACCTACCCAAATGTCCCAACTTGGACACAATAATATTGTAAGAGATAGCATCAAAAGCCTTGATAAACTTGAAATAAAGGACATGCGCTGCTCTCCCCTTGTCAACATATCCAGTCATTTTACTACAGAAGGCAATTAGGTTGGTCAAGCATGATTTACCCTTGATGATACAATAAATTATAAAACTGTAATTTTATCAACTGGCAATCAACTCTGCTGTTGATCTGCCATGTGACCTTGGGTCATTGTTCAGATCATTCCCCCATCCAATTTCCCTGCTGAGCTGCCCGAAGAAAGATTACTATCTAGGCACGAGTTCAGGCCACACGAGCTGTGTTATCTGCTGAGCTTTAAACATGCTAGTTGCCATTTTCTGCCTCTACCCAAGGTTACTGAATGTCTGTCTGCCTTTCTCCATGACTTCTGAAGTTGTTGCATCAAAATTACATCTGCAGGGAAGAGAAAAACCATGTGGCAAATGTCTGCATCCCTGCAGTTAAACCAAAGGAGTATGCTACTTAGCTTACACTACAAAGCAGATGCTCACTTATTGTTTTCACTATTTTGTTGTGAAGTGGCATTAAAAAGTTGCATCTGATGCTTTTCTGAAAAGTGATAAAGCACAAAGCACCTGGTCCATTATACTCAAGCGTCCTTAAGAGCAGAACAGGAGAGGCAGACTCCATTCAGCCCTTGTAGTCATCATGACGTACCTGAGTATACAAGAATGCTTCCGCAGACAGTCCCTGTGGAATGACAAACTTGTAAAATTCCTTATCCACCTTCTTTATACTATTCTGTCATTGAAAGTATAACAGAATTGCCAGTATATTAGACTAGTGACCCTCTGACTAGTTCATACAAGTCAGTGTCTTGATCTGCTTTAGATGTACCTGTTCTTTATTCCAAGTAAGCTCCTAGTTCTTCTACTGAGGAAGAGCAGTATGAAGAAAGAAAGAGAAAAAGAAAGGAAGAAAGAAAGCATGAACTAAGGGCTTTTACAAAAATGCATTTATTTTACTGGAAAAAACACCAATCACATCGAGAAGCATTATATGCCATGGTTTAAGAACAGTTTAGTTTGTCATTCATGAATAAATAGATGTTCTCTAATGGTGGCATCAGAAATACACTTCATAAATAATGACATTAGGTCAAACAAAGAAATAACAGACACACAGAGAAGGATTCAAAAGAAAGTATTTTTTAAGTACAAGATATTTTACCACTAGGTGTCCCTATTAGAAAACACCTATAATGCTACAGAAAGCTCTGCGAGATATGGAGCAAATCATTTGAATTACTGTTAAAGCTGCTGGCGCAAGCAGGCAAAACCTTCAAAAGCTAAAATGTGTAAGTCACAGAAGCAGTGTGTATAGCTAGCTACCTTGAAAGATAAAGGCAAGGGCTTAACATACCAGTTTTGACTACTGTTACCAGCTAAGGTACAGCACTTAAGATACAGTAACATAACTTACTTAAGATATAGCACTTAAAGTATTTCAGATGTGTATTCACTTGGAGACTGAATGGCAGGGAGATTTTCTCCTTTAAAGCAGCCAGCATAAGCCAGCAAGCAGTTAGAAACAGCCCCTGCAGGGTACACTGCAGCTTAATACAAGTGCAGGCACAGCCACACAGTTCCCCTGGACGCCTGCCCTGCACATCCAGCCTGGATCATTTTGACTGCAGCTGATTTAAACCAGTCACTGGGAGGGGATGGCAACAAGTACCTGTGGGTAAGCTGGGGGCTATGTTTTGCTGGTCAGTTGCACACTGAGTACTTTTTCTTTTCCCTTCACTACAGTTGTACAGAAAGATCCGGCTGAATGTTAGAGGTCATCTGTCTCTTCCAATGATCACAGAATCACAGAATGTTAGGGACTGGACGGGACCTTGAAAGATTATCTAGTCCAATCCCCCTGCCGGAGCAGGAACACCTAGATCAGGTCGCACAGGAACGCATCCAGGCGAGTTTTGAATGTCTCCAGAGAAGGAGACTCCACAACCTCTCTGGGCAGCCTGTTCCAGTGCTCCATCACACTCACCATGAAGAAGTTTCTTCTCATATTTAAGCGGAACCGCCTGTGTTCCAGCTTGTACCCATTGCTCTGCGCTGGACTCTCTCGAGCAGTTCCCTGTCCTCCTTGAACTGAGGGGCCCAGAACTGGACACAATATTCCAGATGCGGTCTCACCAGGGCGGAGTAGAGGGGGAGGAGGACCTCTCTTGATCTACTAACCACATCCCTTCTAATACACCCCAGGATGCCGTTGGCCTTCTTGGCCACAAGGGCACAGTGCTGGCTTATGGTCATCCTGCTGTCCACCAGGACCCGTAGGTCCCTCTCCCCTACGCTGCTCTCCAACAGGTCAGTCCCCAACTTATACTGGTACCCAGAGTTGTTCCTGCCCAGATGCAAGACTCTACACTTCCCTTGTTTTATTTCATTAAATTTCTCCCCGCCCAACTCTCCAGCCTGTCAAGGTCTAGCATGGTTTTACACTTGGCAGCATTGCCTTCTCTATGACTACTCTTACCTGTTGGAGGACAACTGTTTGATAGAACTGAACTCACTTCAGATTCAAGTTTATGGAGTTCCTGCACATACAGGTAATTAATTGTAAGACTGAATTTACAGTAAGTAGTACAATACGTGCCTAGTTTACAACAGGTAGAGTGCATGTGAAGAACTGCATGCTGACTTTTTTGGTAACAGACACAGAAGTTTTGCCACTACATTATTAACATGTTTGTGTCAGCAAAAAAGATGCTGTTCAGATGGTTATTGTTGAAAGAAGCTCAAGCAGCCCAAGAATATGAGAGAGCAATGTGACAGCTCACTTTTAGGAGCTACACATCAGTCATTACAGACAATGAAAACAAAGTTCAATTTGTCCACAGGCTAACCATTTAAACTGTATGTTAACTCTGTAAAAACGCCTGCCCTTGTGCTAGAGAGAGGAGTACAACCACGTGACCCTGTGCTGCATGGCCTCCTGAACTCTGCTCACGCTGACTGAGATCTCCCCGTTCTTTGGCTTCCCCTCTTCTACAACACCACACCTGTATCTCCTCCACTTAATTTACATCTACTCCTGTCGACCGAGTTATCATACCCCTCCAGGTGGACTGTAAAGGGGCCAGTCACCTTCATTCACTCCGCCACTGCAATGGGGTTTGGCTGTGGGGAGAAGTCAGAAAGCCATAGCCATTTCTCCTTTCCCAAGCCCAGCAGTTAGCAGAATACAAGTTCCAACCAGGGAGGGGCAAAGAAAGCCTTCATTGGCAGATCTCCACCTTATCTGGGGCACCGCCACCTTTCCGGCCTGAAGATCACCTGCAAACATCAGGAAAAGCCTAATCAGTCTTCAGAGAGCAAGTAACAAATAAGGAAAGGCGACATCCTGGGTTTCAAACCAAAGCTGAATTAATAAAAAGTGTTTTTAACCTCTTGGGGGAAGAGAAAGCGAGAAGGAAACGCAGCAGAAAAGTTTCACTCGGCCAGAACCTGGAAGGGGCACACGAGGAGACCCAGCACGACTGCCCGACACAGTTACAGCCGTAGGTGCGCCTGGCGGCCCTGCCCGTCCCAGGAGCTCTGCTCTGCTCCGAGCCCCCCCGGTCAGGGGGGTCACAGCCTCCGTTTAGCCACGAGCATCGAAAGGCACATGAGCCTCCTTCCAGCCTCCTGGCTGGACAGAATCTGAAACACACATCACACACCCACTGTGAAGGGTCTAAAGGAATCGTAATTCTATTCGTATTTGGTCCTCAATGAAAAACAAGCAGTACTTCGAAGATTTTGCAGAAATCACTCGCATATTGCCGCACCGCCAGTCCCACGGAGCCCGAAGCAATCCGAGGCCTCCCGTGGAGGCTCCCGCGGGCTCCCACCGGGGCTCTCCAGCCCTTTTAACGACCCTGCCCGAGCCCCCGTCTGCCAGCCCGGGACCCCCTCACGTGGGCTCGCCCCGGCCCTCCCCGCAGGCCGCCGACCCTTACCCAGCTCGGTGCCCGGGTTTCTGGCCGCCATGGCCCGCGCTAACCGCGGCTCTCCACCTCCGCGGCGGCCCGAGCGGGGCGGGGAGACCGAGGCCTCGCCGGTCCCGCCCCGCGCCGGCAGGAAGCGGCGGAGACACCGGGAGGGCCGGCCCGGCCCTGCAAGGCCAGGCCCTGCCAGGGCTGGGCTCTGCGCCGGGGAGGCAGCGATGCCGGGAGAGGGTGGAAATACTGAAGCCAGGTGCTCCTACACCCCCTTTTTTGTTTGTTTAAGAGGGATGCGTGTTCCTTTGCTTTGTGTTATTTAAATGCCGAACTGGCAGCCTTGACGATGAGGCCAGCCAGCTTCCACTTTCCTCCGAGTTCAAAGGGCTCTTCAATCTCCTGTAACATTTACAGAATAAGCTCTATAAAATTACCAACTTTATAAAGCTTTCTATTAACACCTGGCAAAGTGAAAATCTAGTAACAAATTAAACATATAGTTTAATATAGTAACAAATTAAACAACTCTAGAGGAAAAAAAGAAGTAAAGCCCATGACATTGTCAAGGGCTTTACTTTTTTTTTTCCTCTAGAGTTGCAACGATGCAAATGCAGGAAAAAAGTATAAAACATTGTCAATATTTACATTTAAGTGAGACATCTTGAGACTTTAGCCCTACTCATTCACTCCTAGCAAAGAAACCACAAACTTACAACAGCATCTTGTAAAGCAGTGAAGGGCCACAACTCTCACATTTGAGAATGCTGTTCCAGGGTTCTCTGTGAAATGCTAAACAGCCTACTTGAAATACAGCACAGAGACCATTCTCTATGAGTTTCACCATGGCAGGGAGGGGGAGCTCCTTGTTTCAAATATACTCTTTTCAACTGGTAAAGTAAGCTTCTAGGTTGAAGTATGAGATTTGGAATCATCAGATGCCTTAACAGAGTTAGTGCTGAGTGAAACAAACTATTAGGTGTAAAGCAGAGGGGTGCTCATTTTCAGGATAAAATTTGAATAATTATTTCAAAATAAATTTTGGAATTAAGTCACTGAACTAGCATATCATTAATTCTACCACTATATACTAAGAAGCCAAGACTCGTTTTATCATTTTTTATTTTCCTCCATATTACTCCATTCCCCCCCCCTAGTACAGTTGAGGCTGGAAGAGACCTCTGGAGAGCGACCGAAGCCAAGCCCCCTGCTCAAGCAGGCTCAGCTTCAGCAGGGCCACAGCCAGTTGGGTTTTCGGTGTCTTCAAGAATGGAGCCTCTACAGCCTTTCCAAGGAACCTGTTCCAGTGTTTGACTGCCCTCACACTGAAAGAGTATTTTCTTATGTTTAAATAAAATTTGTAGTGTTCCAAGTTATACCCAAGTTTTCAAATATTAAGCTTCAATTTTTTTTTAACATTTCTTCTAGCATTACTGTAGTCCTTTTAGCAAAAATCCAGAATAGTAAGGACAACTCTGAATATGAAAAAAGAAGCTATGTAAGTGTATCTGTATGTTTCTCCTTTCCACACAGAGCATATTATGTAAACATTTCAGTGTAACATTAAAGGAAGTGACAAGTGGAAGAATGGCAATATTTTCTTTAATGAAGAAAATATGATTTTTGACCTGGAGAGAGCAACTTTTATCCAGTCTAGAGGACTAAACCCAAGTGTTATACAGATTCATAGACAACCTAGATTTTCATGTACAACCACATACTTCAGGCAGTACATTTAGTTTAGGAGTTTTCAATGCTTTTGATTTTAGAGACTCACTTTTACATTCAAACTTTAAAGAATAAAATGACACAAGGCTTACACATCAAGAACTTGCCACTCTCTGTACCAAACACTAAAACATTCTTATTGCTTTCCCTCTGTATAATACAAAAACAGATGCTAGAAAGGATTACACAATTAACTTGGCTGCTTTTCTATTCCATGAACCCAATGCTAAACAGTAAGATAGGAGTTTTGAGAGGCATTTTATTTAGACAACTGAAAACAGTTAAACATTCAGAAGCAGTATACAATGAAACAAAAACCCAACCAAATACTTTTAGTACATTAATCCCTTCTTTTCAACTAAAGCCAAATCTTTCAAAATTCAAGAGGAAAAAAAAAAAGGGTAAAAGCCATTATATTTCTTCTCCATAATAAAGAAAACACACTACAATGAGTCTAATTGAAATTGGAGAGACTGGATCTTGGTTTGCACACTTCTTTCAAAAGACAGTAGGCAGTTATGCTAAAGACAGCAAAACTCTACTACTTGTCTTCTTTTTTTGGATACTCAGTTCTCTTACAGACAACACCTAGCCACTTCCACCGCATTCTCATCAATTACTGCCCATCTTTGCCTTATGTAGAGAGCGCACTCTGGAAGGCTGCTGTTTATCACTGCTCACTTGATTTAGTCTTTTATGTCCATATGTTGCATAACAGTTGAGATAATCACGCCTTAACTTCAGGAGTTGAGCTGTACACTGTATCTGAGTTTTCAGAGGCAACATCTTCTGCAATTAAATAAAAAGGGTATTATTTAACTTCACCTTACCTATATAAACCAGAGAAATGCTGCAGTGCCCGTTTTAAAGACCCGTTCAGTTTGTTGTCCCATTTAACCTGATTCAGCTATTCTACCACATCTGTTCAGTCTGCAGGATCACACAGCTCTAGTCACTAGCCTGACACTTATTATAGTCATTGTCAGGAAAATGCACTTAAAGATTTTTTGAGAGGAGTGAAAAATGCCAAAGTTACTTGGAGAAAACTAACTCTCCCACACTAAAGAACTCTACCTCTACTCTCGAGTGATCTTTTAACACTTAGCTGAGTTGAAGTTGGCAGTTCAGTGCATTACCTATTTCCTCCTCCGCAGTTCCTGGAAGCGTGGTCCTTGCTTTTGCTGCTTCTGCATTCTCCTCTTCTGTAGAGAGGAGGAAAACAACAGTTAATACCTTTACTTCCCCTGACCCACGCAAATCAAAATATAAAAAATATTCCACTTCTTTAGCATTGAGGAGGAAGAGCTGGGTAAGCAATTTCATGAATTGTTACTTGCTTGCAGTTTTCTAGAGAACCGAAGTGCAATATAAAGTAAGCCTATTATATATCATTCCTTCTAGAGATTCTTTCATCCTTAAGTATTTAAAACAGTACTTCATACCTCTTGCTCTGTAACATCAAAATATGAGACCATTTGCTTAATTAAACACTAAGGGTCTGTATTCATCAAGCTTACAGGTTTGAAATTAACTGCTTAAATGACAGCTACAAAAGTAAAACCTTAAATCCAACAGACTTGAGTGGCCATAAAGACCCTCAAATGACAGTACAGATAGTGTACAAAATTCAGGTGATGTTGTATACCATTTATGATATTACTGCTAGGCATTACCTAAGAATCGTGTATGAAGCAGCTAAGTTTTACCAGAAAAACACGCACACTTACCAGGAACTACACACTTCCAAAGACCATAGGTTTTCCCTACTGTAGTCTGCCACAGCCTTAGCGTACCATCCTCTGAGCCACTGGCATATAACTCTCCATCAGGGCTAAATCTCACACAGTGAATTGGACCGAAGTGTCCTTTGTAAGATTCTATAACAACATATCAAGACCAGTAATTTCAAATTTCAGTCAACAGCAGAAGTTAATTAGTAAAAACTGATCAGAAGAAGAAAAAGATGCATATCAATGGGGACACTTTCCCAGTATTTTACTTCTGATGCAAAACAAAGTTTCTAATAATTGGTATCCCAGTGATTTCTAATTTAGAGAACATTAATGTTTTATTAAACGCAAAAAAACAGGTTTGCTTAATTCTGTGCAAAACTACATAGCAAGCCAGTAGCACAGAGTACACAGCTCTGTTCCTTCAACCACTCACTATGCATACACCTAATTTTATATGAGGATAGGATCAACAGACAAATTTAAAAATACACTTTTTAAAAAACCCTGTATTTGGCCAACACTAAGAAGAACACAAACACATCACATTTTTCATACAACCAAGTAGCTGCAACTCATTAGACATAATTCATGAATGCCATAGTATGACATTTAAGTTAACATATACCTTGCTATTGCAGCAGTATGGAATGACTCAACTTTTTTTTAATAGGTACAAAGAGCTGTTTAATGGAGGCTTTAATTCAATCTAGAATAACATTAGATGTACTGAGAGGAAAAACCTCTTAACTGACTACATACCTTTTCAGTGACTTGCACAGCATTCTACGCTAAGACCTGATATGAGTACAACAGTCTCATTTATTAGCCATTATGTCATTAATCTAATACTTATGTCAGAACTCATTTTTTTATTATAGAAGCCAAACATACCTAATTCTTCTCCTGTGTTATAGTCATATTTATAGAGTTTAAAATCTTCACCACCTGCAACCAAACATTCTTTCTCAGGGTGAAGTGATGCAGAATTGATTGTAGCGGGTGCTTCAAATGATTTAATCTGCTCTAGACTGAGGGAGAAAAGTTAAATAAGTCCTGAAAGCAAAGAAAGCAATTCTACAAATCACAACTGCTTTTAAGAAAAACAGAAGACAACCACACAGTTTCCAAAACAAGTTTTAATACCTGCAAGTCAAGCCCATCAAGTTTAGAAACAACTAGTTCAGAATAAGCAAAACAAAAGGCTCACAGATTCAGAACTACTTTCTGGAATATGCTTAAGAACTTAACTTGCTTTCTTAAGACATCATAGAGGTTGTATAAATAATTAGTTCTCTGAAAAGCACCTAACTGAACCTTGGATGAAACTCTTATTTAATGACAATTAAAGTTAGTTTGAACTATGAAAATGGCACTGAACCTTTACAGTCTAGCATCTTACAGGCAGTTAGGGACCACTATTTTAGAAAAGGATAGTTGTTTCACACTGCCTCTGACAAGATGGCAAGCAAAGATTTCCACTCACAGTTCTGACAGTTTAGAATTTTGGCTTTGTACTGTCAGTTTTACTCACAATCAAACCCATTGCTCAACCTGTGAAAATTCTGTGTTTTGGACTCACGTTTCTGCACTGTGAAAAGCGATAGTCTTCCCATAGGTTATCACAAGTATCTGTCCTTCTGGAACATACTCCATGCTGCTCACTGACATTGCAACATTTAGTGCCTTCACTTCAGTCATGGTACTCCGGTCCCAGAGGCTTAACAGGAAACAAAAAGACAGACTCTCAGATTACTTCAGCAAATCCAACAGTTTTCACCCCCATCCATGGCAAGCTGTGGTATAAAAAAAGCCACCTAAGAAAGAACATGGTTTGATGCCACTGAAAATCCAAAGTGCCTCTGGAATTCTTATCTTTGCTTTGCCTAGCTTTACCTAGGTGAGAATTAAGGCATGGCTACATTAAAATGCTACTACTACCGAAGCTTCATGCAACATTAAATGGTACGTATACCATTTAACTACTCAAGAGTTTTCTTAAGAGGTTAAAAAACTTTGTTATACATCTCCTGAGAAATACAGCTTTCTTGAAGCAAGGCTTGAAGATTCCTTCCTGCCTTTTTAACTCAAAACACAAAGAGGTACTAATACCAATTTACACAAAGAACAGACTCATTTAATATAATCTAGCATTTTACCTAGGCATGCAAGAGCTCTCTAAACAGAAATCAAATTAAATTGTGACAAATAAGAAACTTCATAAATTAAATGACTGCTGCATTTCTATTTCTAAAATTCAGAAAGGGAAAAAAAAAAAACACCACAAGACCAGAACAGACTCTTGCCTATCTTGAACACAGAATCACAGAATCACAGAATCACTTAGGTTAGAAAAGACTTCTAAGATCATCTAGACCAACCTTTAACCTAGCACTGCCTAGTCCACCATTAAACATTTCCTCATTAACATGAGGAAACTGAAAAGAACAGGAGCCAAAAAGGAGACTACACTGAGATTACACCTGTGACTTCAAGCCAGTCTACTTCTCTATGTCATAAATATGAAGATGATGAGACAGCTAGGCATGAGATGACACTGGTCATATCAGCCAGAAAGCTGAGGAAGCAGCAAGGCACATCTCCCATCTTTTCTAGACTGCATAGTTTGAGGAAGGGTCTTTGTCATTTCATCACCCCAGCAGCCAGGTTTGTCTAGGTTTCAGCACATCTATCAATTGGGCATAAAGGAAACAAAACATTTAACCATGACTGGATGAACCAGCCATCTTATAAAAACACAAAAGCTTTCTCAACTTATCAGCACAGCAGAGAAAGACAGCTATGTCTATCAACAGTGCACTGTTTCCAGATAGGCTTCCCAGTCTTTTATCCCAGCCTGTGGCTGCTTCACACCTTGTGAATCTTTCAAGGCTTGATTATGGAAGACAAGGCAGCAATACCTCAGCACACGTGTTCATGAGACCTCAGCTAAAAGTTAATCTCCTCTAGGATTATGAAAGACAAATTCATTCTACTATTCAGTTGTGGAAGACCACCTCTTCCTATCAGTGAGGACAAGTTTATGGGGTAAATTAGAATAATTACAACATATGTCTTGAACAGCATAAAAGAACAGCGTTAGGCATGCAACTATAATAACCTAGAATCAAATAACCTGTGTTACTGATATCCTTTACCAAAAGACAAAATGATCCTCTAACAGACATTATAATAATAAATGAGCTTCTTAGAAAACTAGAAGCTACTTTTTCTTACCGGACAGTTTTATCATCAGCTGAAAGAATCTGTTTGTCATCACTGCTCCATAAAGCCTTTTTAATGCCAGAAGTATGCCCACTGACAACATCAGGTTCTTAAAATAAAAATCAAATATTTTAGTACAAAAAAAAAAAAAGAACAAAAAAAATGACACCATGCAGCAGTTTGCGAGCTCTGCTAATCTACATGAGCTTCTATTTACCAGAAACTGTAAAATTACTTCAGGCACCTCTGACCTTATTTACAGATCTTATTCCAGGAACATAATAAATACAAATTGGGTATCTGCTTGTCTAAACTTAAAAAGCTTCCCCAGGTTAACACCAATGTTATATAGCTTTGTGTCAATCTTCAGTAAGTCAGTATCAATATGAATGTCAACATTTTTAAATATGTGGAGACTCTTCCCTTTCAGGTGGCTTAATTTTAATTACCTACTCCCAATAAGTCTGTGTTGAACTGAAACATGCTATCCTTGAAGCCCCTTATAGATAACCTCTACTTCACTTGTAAAAGGATAAATTTAAACATACAGATTGTCTTAGTATAGCAAACTGCTAAAGACACCATGTTTGTAAAACAAGCCTCAATTTTGTATTTTGAGATTCATAACAGAAAGTAGATCTTAATCTCAGAACTTGTATTTAATTGAAAAAAATTCTAAAGGCAGACTCACCTGCTTCTGGCTTGCTCAAATCATAGATACGCAACAACTTATCTTGTCCACCTGTTAACAGATAATTGCTATCCTGAAACAGAAGTTATACAGGGTCAACTCTATTTTGAATTGAAATACCAGCCTTCATTCATAAGTCTTAAAAATAACAGTTCTTTCTCTCAGACAGCTTCTAAAACACTTACTAGATTCAAGCTTTGATCTTACAAACTAGAAGCTGTATGCTAGATTATTTGCCTGTTAAGATACACATGCAAAACGAAGAACAGTAGCTAATACCAAAACATACTCAAGAGCTTACCTCTCTGGTGAGTAAGCTATAAATTTTTCCTACCTGTGTAAAATCCACACTTTTGACAATGTGTTTGTGAGCCAATGTGATTAGTTCATCTCCTGACACAGCGTCCCACACTTTGCTAAATGACAAGAGAAAACATTTACATTTCAGTAGCACCAGGACAAATCAGCCTGGACAGTCAAATTACCTTGTCTTTCCTATCCCATCCAATCTTTCCTGATGCTATCATTACATTCTTTTTTTTTTTTTTTTTTTAAATCATAAACATTACATTCTAATAAGTTACAATACAGTCGATAAGTATACCTTATATGCTTTTACTAAAGCTTTTTTTTTTGTACTATCCCACCATTTTCCTTTACCTTCTCTTCAGGCTAATGCGCAGAGTAATTAGCATTTTAGTTTTAAGACAAACAAAGGCAGCTCTTCTCTGCAACTTTTATAGATTGATCTCTATTAACTGGATTCAAGAAATAATTCACTAGTATTTTTGCAAGTTTTCTTGTAGTAAGAAGTGGTAAACTGGTAGGCACAAAACAACAGTCACTCTTTCATCTCTGGTATAACTACGGTGCTAAAGTTTAGAACTGTACAGAAATGTTATTCTAGCAAACCAGTACAGTAATTAAGCATATTTGTCAAGAAGCAACCATAGCTGTTCAGCATGACAGAATTAGCTGTACCTGTTTGCAAGAATCTAAAATTCTAGGTTTTAATTTAACTATCCATAAATAAGCTAACGCTTTACTAAAAAAGAAACCAACAAATGAATCAGTAACATACTACAGCTATATGTCACAAAAATGTGCTATTAACTAAAATCAAAATACAGACTTCAAAAGCAGTTAATCACTTACGCCGTAAAATCTGCTGCTGCTGTAGCTGCTTTTGTGGCATCCTTGTTCAAAGTAGCACCCCAAACAGCACCTTTATGACCTAGAAATGTGCCAATCCAGTCTCCTGTGTCGCCCTGACGTAGCATAGGCTTACCATCTTCACAAAAACAAAACCAATATTCAGGTAACATGAAAAAAAAAAAAAAAAAAGGAAGCTGTTTTAAGAAAAGATGCACCAGCATGAAACAGAAAGGAAATTGCCACTGGACTGGCCTCCTCTATTGGCAATACCACATACCTTATGAAGCTATTATTTGTAAAACGGTTTAGCTGAAGAACTTAAGAATGCAGCTGCATGTATCTAGAACTGTATGGACATTGAAATACTATTCCAAAGGAGATACAAGTTTTCTTTTGGTTTTGTTTCTACAGTAGAAGGGTGATAGAAAAGACCATTATATATATATATATATGTATATGTGTATACACACGCACACACACGTTTTCTTTAGACAGAGTAGTTCCTTTGATTTTGGAACAATATTTTCAAACTAACAGTACCCAAAAAGGAGTCTTGTGTTTATAACCAGAGACATTTAAAATACATCCAAAGATGCTGTCAAAATGAGACAGAATTAGAAAACCTTTCTTCTGATTATTTTTTCCAGAAGGCTATCAAAAAATTATTCACGCATGAATAAATAGAGCTGAATATGAAGCACTCCAAGGCAGAGGGGAATGTCCTTTTAAACTCACAAATACGTCCAGAAGATTAACATCTACATGCAGGAAGTGCAAATGCTTCTCTCATAAATGAGCAGAAGAGAATTCTTATGAGAAAGAAGGTGAACATCACTGCTCTATATCCAACAAGACAGCTGCCTTGGCTGAAAGGGAACTGACTTTAAAGGGTACAGAATATACGCACAGGCGGTAGAAACAGGCAGTTTCATACAAATACTTTCGAGTCTTTCCTTCCCCTCCCCACCCTTTCACAATCTGAATCCAAACTGAATGAATGGGGGCCCCGACACCCCGCAGGCTAAGCTGATAGATAACCCCCACAAAAAACAGCTGCCAGCTCCCTTTTCCATCCGGTCACACCGGACGCCGGCAGGACTTTAACAGCCCCAACGCCGCGCTGGATGCTCGCCCCGACCCTCTGCCCGCGGCCTCCTCCCCGCGCCCCCGCTCTCCCCACCGCCAACCGGCTCAGGAAGCAGGCCTGCGACGAGCGGGGCAGGGGCACGGGCACCCCCCGCTCCCCACACGACCCCCGGGGGCGAGAGCGTGCCCGGGGGCTACGGCCCCACAGAGGGGCCGGCGACGCAGGCGCGGCCGCCCGACCCCTGCGGCCGGCCGCGCTCACCCTTGCAGGCGCTGATGAGGAAGTAGCCGTAGGGGGTGACGCCGCTGAAGGCCAGGTCCACCACGGGCCGCGTGTGCCCGGAGCACGTCAGCGGGGTCTGCCTCATGGCCATGGCGGCGGCCTCACAGGCGGCGGCGGCGGCGG
>VXAA01005404.1:454213-488266 GCA_013399115.1 Anseranas semipalmata
TCGCTCTGCCCTTGTCGGGGTTCCCGAAGCAGTCATAGAATTACAGTGTCACAGAATCACAGAATCATAGAATCACAGAACGGTTTGGGCTGGAAGGGACCTTAAAGACCGTCTGGTTCCAACCCCCTGCCATGGGCAGCGACACCTCCCACCAGACCAGGGTGCCCATAGCCCCATCCAGCCTGGCCTTGAACACCTGCACTGCGCTGGCCCTAAGACTCGTCAGTGCTCTGTTGTTTGCAGTAGGAACTCTTCTGTGGTGGCTCCCAGCACGGCCCAGTCTTGTACTTGCCATTCAGTAGTTGGGGTTTTGCTTAAAGTGAAGGTACTCCAAGCGGCTGTGCGCGTCTCCCCAGCCCCAGCTCCTTTCCCCTCAGTTCTCTGTTGTCCCCACGGGCACTCCTCAGCTCCCTGCAGGCTCCTAAACCAACAGCAAACTAATCCTACCAAAAGCAAGCACAAATGTTCAACTGAAGTTTAAGGTAACTTCACTCATCCACTGCTGCTCTTTAAAGCACAGGCACCATTTTTCTCTTTCTGACCAGCTGCTGTTCCATTTGTCATCCCAGACTTCTTGCATTACTAAAATTTGCCAGATTTTGTAATGTCATGACCCCTCTTCATGCTTACTACCACCGTAACTGACTTCTGCAGTTTTTCCACTGGCAGCCACAAGCTACCACATAGACCTTTTCAGTATTTCAGAGATTTTCTGGATTTTTTTCCTAGTGTTATCACTGTCTCACCATGCTTTGATGCAGGCCTATAGCTTAATCTAGCAATTCTCAAGCTACAGGTTACAATTGTGGGGAATTCAAATGCATATCTGAGAGCTTTTAAAGTAGCATTAAAATTCATATTTAAATAGAATTTCCAAGATGTGTTTCTCTTGATAAGACTCTTTGTGACTGAGGAAGTTTCTGTATTTTATGCCATCCTTAGGAATGCCTTCGGAGGTTAATGTATAAATATTTTTGAGTAAGGTGACTAAAACTTCAGAGTACAAAAATCCAGTATAATTTTATTATACTTTCTATTATAGCAACATTTCCAAAATGCAGAGGTATATTAGTATTCTAAACTTCACATGTATGTTCTCTGTTTGTCCTATTCCTTGTCATTTCTTTTTTCTTCGTAACAATCCTGCTTCGGTCCTCAGTAGGGCCATTTCTCACCAACAGGTACATTTACAGGATTGGGGCAGAGACTACGTGAAAAGACAGTAGATGGAGATCCCTTATCTAAGCTTACATTTAAAACAGAAATAAACAAAAGATTTGTTACTTTTGCATTAACATTTTTCAAAGGCTAATGTAAATGCAAAACTCAACCATGTAGTTAGCAATGCTGCTTGGGTTTGTATTTTAAAACACTGCTCTGGTAACTGATGATGTAAAGTTTGAGTGGGAAGAAAAGCTAAGGGTCAGTAAAGACAAAAACTTAACATTAAATTTAAGTTACTGACTTAAAATTCAGTATTGAGGATGTTGAACTATGTTTAGGAAAGTTTAGTTGTAGTGATTTCATAGCTTCTATAGAATTGGAGCATGATTTTTCACCTTCACAAAGCATCAATATGACATCCTCTTAGGGGGATATAAAATTTGTAAAAAGCAAAAATATTTCCAATTTGCTGGAAAGTAGATGTAAACTAGAAAAGGAGAAAAAACATGGAGATATGAAACCTGGAAAATCCAGACTATATTCAAAATTCCACTAGGCCTAGCGAAACTGTAGATACATTCCTAAAAACACTAAATTGGCTATTATTATGAAGGAAGTTTTTCATATGCTGCAGGAACATAAAAATTCTAGTACGGAACATGATGGGCATCCCTAAGACAGATCCCTAAAAAGGGACTTTGACACCTAATGTGGGACTGCTGCAGAGTTTTTTGCTACTGTGTTTCATCCTGAGGAAATTTATTTTACTGGGTGGAAACCTGCGTATTGATTGAGTGTTATCAGCTACTGCCCAGTTTTATAAAAGTTATAAATCTGCTGGGAAATGGGCTTAGTACAAGCATGTAGACGATTACCTGGGCACTGGTCACACACAGTGCCTGTGCCTGGTTCCAGCATTAGGTACATGTCTGACGATTCCCAGTGAGAGCCGGACACCTCCCCCTTGGCCCCAGCCACCATCCCGCTGGCCTCGTTTCCCACCCGCTCGCTCCCCCAGGCTGAACCAGACAGCGGCAGCCTGAAACTGCTTTTTGCCTTCCACTCTGAAGGTGTCTCCATTCCTACATACAGTAAATGTACAGCCACACGGCAGGACAAAAGTAATACTTTAAATATCTCACGTGTAGAAATTTCTTTCTCTTTTAACCTTTGGAGTCAAGATTTCACAGTGATATAGAAGCATATGACTTCTTAAGTTGTGATTCTGCAAAGCAAGGGCACCTCTGGGAAACATGATTATGGACATACGGAAATAATGCTGAAAATAAAATGATCTACATTTTTTCTTAAGTTGAATCTTTAATACTAAGATAGAAGATAGTCATTGAAAGTCTCTGGAGCTTGTCCTAGGCCTAACTCAGGGTATATCTTGCATAATTCAGCAAGTCAATTTGTTTAGCAGCAGTCTCAGACTTTTTGCCTCCTTATATTCCAGGGTACATTCTGCATCCCTAGCCCAACTCCAACTGGAAATTTGTAATGCAGCATTTCTTAAACTGAGCATGGGGAGGAGAAATAATACCACAGAACATGTTTGGGGTTGGGGAAGGAGAAACACTTTGCCATGGAGCCACTGCACGTAGACTGCAAAGTGTGTTCAGGAGGAAGCATTTCAAACAGAAACAAGAGCAGCAATGTGAAGGGGAAGGGCCAAATATACACAGAGCAGGAGCGAAAGGAGATGCTGAACTGATCCAGGGGCTCTTGCTGAGGAGCAGTGTCCTAATGCAGTCTCTTCTGTCAAGTGTGCTTCCCCTGCTTGTGTTCAGAAATGTTGTCTTCCTTTGCTGAAGCCTGACAGCCTTTGGCTCTAGCTGCACCTCTGACATTACCCCTACTCCCTTTTAACACCCCCATTTAAATATGTTTATTCCCAACAGTTTGAGAATCTTTGATCTAGAAATACACTTATTCTGTGCACTTGGGCCAGACTTCTTGTAATACAGAGATCGTTAGAGAAGCCAGAAACTGTAAAAGAGTCACTCGGGTTTTCAAGAAAGTCTAGAGAAGGTAGGGGAAACAGAAGGAAAGGTGGGAAAAAAAACCCAGCTATTTACAAATGAAAGTCTAGCAAGTTTAAAATAAAAATGGTGAGGTTTTGTTTGGTTTTGTTTTAGCCAGGGTGATTATATATCAGACTCCAGTAAAGTAAGCAAAGAAATTTCATTAAAAACTTTTTATTCAAAGTTTGATACTTATCCATTTCATATCCAAATAACTGTCTTGTAGTGTTAAGTAAATATTTGTCAACCCCAATTTGTCAGGAAGTAATCAGGGCCTTGTAATCACGCAGAGCAATTCGCCCCATTACTGCACAGAATAACAAGTATGCCAATCATAAGTTACAAAGCACCTGGGCAAGGCTCTTTCACTTATAATTTAAAATTCAGAGTATCTGCTTGATTGAAAAATATTTTTCCACAGACAGTGATTGTATTTTCTCAGAAATTGTTGCTGAACATAACTAAAGCTATCCTAGTGAAAGGTCATGATTCTAGTGCTTTGGTTAAAGTAAACCAAGCAGAGATTGAATTAAGATGATGGTGTTTAGTATATGTATTTACATTTCCAAAGATTCCCTTTTTCTCATTCGTTAGATAACATTGTTGGAAATACCTTCTCTTGCCACTAAGTGGAGCTCCTTACACATGTATTACCATGTGAACGCTCTAGTTGATAGCTTCTTCTCTGGGGTGACTTTTTGATGGTTATTTCAGCTTGTATATGTCAGCTTTGCGGACGTGGCACTAAGTTACTAGATGCTTAGTTCTCTAAAACGAATTGGCTCAACAGATGAATGGAAACCTACTGATGCCCCAAGAGACGGCAGCAGGGCAGCCTCTTTGCGAGAGGACCTCGTATCTGAGTTATTCTAAAGACTTGCAGATTTTAAACATTCGTTGTAATGTGTACGCATGTTGATGCTCTGTACCTCTGTTAAGTTTTCCTTTGCAGAAATGTACCCTACTAATTTGTACAGCTAATTTAGGAAAAAAAAAAAAAAGGCATAGGTGTTTGCTGAAGGATGATGTGTTAGAGATGCTGTGTGCAGATATGTGAGAGCAGTTGCAGAGCATGTGGCTGTGTTTTCACCAGGGGACTAATTACAACTGACAGCCAACCTTGAGCAGTCAATTATCACTAAGTAACTGGCTGAAAGATGTAATCATATTTCACAAATAATAGAAAAGTGTGCATCAAGTCAAGGAGTCCTTTCTAGACCAGCCTTTCACAGCAGGTGACCATACTATTTCTCATTTTGTGGAACTATTTTAACATGGATCTTGGGAATGTGAGGGCTGGAGTACAGAAACCCTTCTGTTGGATGTGCATGGCAGTATAGTTTGAGTGTGTGAACAGAGGCAAAGGGGATTAGACAGGGAAATGAGCTGTAGAGAAATTGGGAAGAGTATGAAGAGGAATTTAAGAGAGAAGCAAGAGATGATAAGTGCTTTAGCAGGAGAAATGTAGTACACTGAAGCTGGATAATAAGGGAAATAAGAGACTTAGCTCAGTGTCCAATTGCCTCATTGTGGAATTTGTACCTTTTTTTTTCCTCTGTCTCTTACAGGTGAGGTCAGACGTAAGATCATTTATTTAATCACCACCTGAGTGTTACAATATCAAAAGGATTTACTCTTCTGAGAAGAATTTTGCTCCTAACTTTTTCTTCATGCAAGTTAAACCCAAGGGAACCTTTCCATCTGACTGGAGGACAGGGATCAGGGACATTCAGAGCATGCACCAACAATAGAGTGATTATACCAATAAGAAATATTAAAAATGGTTTTGTCTTTGCTGTAATAGCTTCTCTGATACTCAGTCTTCAGGTCTTCTGTCTTTTGAGCGGAGAGAGACGACAGTGCTGGGCTGACAGAGAGGATAGCAGTAAGAAAAAGAAATTACAAACTTTAAGTAGCCAGTGTTTGCACTGAAAAGCTGAGCCACTGCAAAACTAAAAGGGACATCAGTTGAAGAAATTATTGAGAAAAAAAAAAAAAAAGGAAAAGATATGCTTCCCCAAATTCAGTACTAGCCAAATGTTCCCAAAATACAGAGTTGCTAAAGTTAACCCTCAGAAAAGAAAGGCATGTAAAGTACGTATATACATATTTGGGGTTTAGGCTGGAAGACGTGAAGTAAAGACATAGTTGGAGAAACTTGGACAAGATCAACATAGGAAACTCACCTAGAGAGGAAAGTATAGTGTGCGTGTGTTCCAAAATCCTGTATTAGGATTGACTGTGTTCAGTCAATTCATTTAACAGCACACAATTTTACAGTAAACCAGTGCATATGATATTCATTTATAGAAGGAACAAGGATCAATGAACAGCCTTAGAGCAGCTCACACAAGGCTCAGTGAGATGAAAGGGGACAGATTATCTTGCAGTGTTAATAGGGAGATGGGAAGGAGAAATGGAGAGAAGGAGACACACAAATCTGTTCCCATGCTCAGAGTTACTGTAATCAAGATAAAGTGAAACAGCTAAGGTACGGGTGTCATGGGTGCTAAGTTATGGGTGAAATAAGCTATTTCTATTTCCTTTCTCAGCCACCAGCTTTGCTCTCTAGACAGTTCAAAGCATGACTGCATTCTAATGGAGGAGACATAGTTAGGAATAACATAATATTCTTTTCCTACCTCTTTTCAAGTCTCGTATTGGAACCGCTTGATAATTCAGGCTATCTAAATAAGTATTTATTTCTGAAAAAAAAAGTATTTCAATTCACAATGAAAGTGAATCAGATTATAAAGGCTGTGCTAGCAGAGAATGAAAATTGTCTGGCAGTTCACTTACTTTCCAGGAAACAGTTTGGCAAAATTCTTATTTTCTAAGTATCATTACATCTGTAATACCTCTTTTTGAGCTTACCCTATGTAAGGAACAATAATACAAATTTTCAGGAATGAGCTTTAGTTAATTTATAATTGTAAGCTGCTTTGATGTTTTCACTTTGAAGGTGTTCTTCACAGTAGAAGATATTTATACTTATTGTTCTAAAAAGATAAAGTAATTCAAATATCAACCTGTAAAAATCAACAATAGCAGACAGCCTTAGTCCTACTATCCTGGGAATAGGAGTGGCCAGAGAGATGGTGGAAGCTCCAGTTTTGGAGATACTCAAAACTTGACCGTACAAGTCCATGAGCAACCTGATCTACATTTTCCCCTCTTTGAATAGAAAGTTGGACAAGGTTACCTCTGGAGTTTCCTTTCAGCCTATGTGATTTTATTTCGTTTCCTATTTCCTTTGAATGATGATTTCTTATTCCTTCACTTGATGTATTTGCTCTCAGCCTTTGAAGATGAATTAGAACAGCTTTTAAAATTGTCTTCATGTTTAAGGCAAAACATTATGTCTGAAAGGGCTGACAGGTGTCACCTATACATACTTTATATTCAAGCATTGACCTGATTCCTCAGAAGCACATCCTGCTCCACTGCTAAATTTTGCAAGTCCTTCACCTTCATGCACAGGATGTCATCTAACTTACGCTTTCTATGCATTAGGGAACCTATATATCAGACGCACAATGCTGACTGATGCAGGATGGCTATTAGTCACTATCAAACTGGATCATTCAACAGACTCATACGCCTGCTTCCTTTAGTCACACAACCAGACGTGTCAGGGAGTAGATCAGTGATACTCCTTAAGTGACCTCCTTACATGCAATAATGCCAAGGTGGTACAATGAATGCTTCCAGCAATGTCAATAGCTAGACCAAACAAAAAGAAGACAGGGACATTTATTTCTATAATTCGTGGTAGCTGTCAAGACCTTGACAGGGCAGCAGGTACAGAATTAAATTTATGTTGGCATGTAGTGTAAGTATTTATTCTTCTTTTTCAGAGGTATAAGCTTTGCTGAATTCAAGGGTTAGAAAAGAAAGAAGCTAAACATCAGGCAGGCTTTGCTGATAACCCTTAACTGACCAGTTTTTGAACAATCAGACAGATTTTCTTTAGATTCCATTTCTTACAGTCTGGTCCTTACACCATTAATATTAGCGGTACAGGACAAGGATGTAAAATGCTATAGTCTCTGATAAATAAAGCTTAGTTTGTAACTTGACTGTAAGCCTCTTCACCAGGCAACATGACAATTTCTGATTTATCAGAACAAATTGTGCACGGCAGAGAACTAGAACATAGCAATGTTTTTCTGCTACTACTTGTACAATAAATTAAATTTGAAAAAGTAGAACAGTTTTGTTTGTTTGTTTGTTTTAGTATTAACTACTATGTATCACTCTGTCTTTCCTTTTTGGGTACACCAGAAAAATGGGTGAACTTGAAAACAGATGATAGTAAGAAAAGGATAAGAGAGAGTACTCGTATGTGGCATATATTCGTGTTATTTAGAAAATTTACTAGGTAAAATTTCTTTGCATAGACAACAAATTCATATAATTATCTCTGCCCTAAGGGCATAAAAGAGAAACAACTTTTAAACAACTATTATTGCTGTTCTGAGATTTGAAAATATGTCCCATTTCAAAACAACTTAAAGCTACATTTGTCTCTGAACTGAATCCACCAATGTCATCAGTATTAGGTCATGGATTCATTTGGCTCATGATATTATTCTTGGAGTAACTACAGTTGTGGAGTTTTGTTTTCTTGCTAGGATCAAACTTTGAAAGAACTTAATAGCATTGATGGTAGAAGAAAATGACAGTGCTTTTACAACTATGAGACATGCCAGGGAGATTTGCAAAAGTTTCAATTTTATTGAGATTTGGGGGAACAAAGTTTATTGTACCAAGATGCATAATACATAACTCCAAGGAACTGAAAATATGTAACAGTGGAGTGAGCCAAAAGGAAAGGAGGTACCATGATAATTCTTGAATAGCACTTTGCTTGTGAGGCTTATACAAATATTTGGAAATTCATTGGTGCAGTGAAGGTGTTTGTCAGTTGTGTTTGTGTGAGAATTTCAGGTTTGGTGTTGCATGTCATATAATCATGCCATGCAAAATACAGACTAGGATTCCAAAGAGTATAATTATTATTTGTTCTTTTTGTTTCTTGATGGTGACACAGGAACAGCTTGACAAATTGGAGGGCGGCATTAGTTACCTCACAGACATGTCCAAGCTAGTCTGTACTGGTAATGGATCATCTGTAATCACTACAGGATGCTAAAAACAAGAATCTTAATTAAAAGTGAAAGTCTATGTGACACAGGTTTCATATAACATTTGATGTGGATGAAATAACTTTATATGAAACAGCAGTTTAGATTTAGGCTAGAAGTGGCTGGCTGTCAGACTGGATAAAAACAGAGCGAAAAAAAATCTTTAGAAACCCATGCATCTTGATTCCAGGTAAAACCTGGAATCATCTTTGCTTACACAGTTATAGACCCATCAGCTGAGCGTGAACCAGGAGGAAATCACAAGTTCCCAAGATAGCTAGATCCCTTCAGACCCATCAATGGCCTTTGAAGTATTACGTTAAAGTCTAACTCCAAGGGAATAAGTATAGGACCATGGACTCTATGGAAATTGAGTACTTGGCTCTGAACACCAGAGCATGTCATAGGACTTCATTGTAAGAGTATCTAAGCAAACAGGGGTATTCAGTTAAGTATCAGCTACAGTAGCATTCTTTGTGAGTTCTACTCATCATTTTTTTCCCCTGCTTTTATGTCTAGAACCTTGACCTCGATTTTTACTATTTTTTTTTTTAAGTTGTGCTTGAGTTTTACAGACTTGGGTTGCTCCATCTTTGAAGGAACAGCAAATTCAAAAAGAGAAGTGTATTCAGGCATCTCAGAGACATTCCCTGAGATAGATAGGGCACTAGATAAATAGGGTTTGCTAGTCAAATACGAGCTTCTGGGAAGCACTCATTTTCCCATTTTCCTTCTGAGAAACTTCTCATTTGTCACTTGCTGAGAAGAAACATCTTAGAAGAAGCTTCTCATTTTATGTAGAAGAAATGAAACCAGTAACACTCTACAGTTCCTGCAAACCCCTTAAACATTCTGACCACCAAGGGCTGATAGCTACAAACACATTACAGACAAACGCCCTGATCACACTAAGCATATCTGGGGACTTCAGCTTAGTCTATTTACATGAAGAATAGAAGAACACTAAAAATAATAATATAATAATAATAATATTATATCTAGTATCTTACCTATTCAAGGCACTGAACAAATAACTGTGTGTGAATTAAGACATGGGAACAGAATTTGGAGATTAATAACTGGTAACCCACAGGAATAATATGACTAATTTAACTCATCTTACAATAACATCTTAGTGTATCAGCCAATCAAAAAATATTTTTCCATTAAAAATCTGCCCTGCACCTGGGAATGCGCTGTTACTACAGTTGGCAAGAACTACAGAGATTTCCGTCTGTGGATCATTAATCAAAGCTGTGACAACTTGAAGAAACAAAAGCTGCTATCATTTAGTTTGTCATTAATAATAATAATAATAATAATAATAATAAACACCAAAACAACACTCAGAAGTGTCAGAAAGCTCTCTTGTGTGACAGCATCACTTAAGGGGCCTGAGACCAATTAGTCCTATCATCTGAACAACTTTTCTTCTCCTTATGAGAATTAAAGTACATTGGTGGAAAAGTAGTAAGTTATGTATTAGTACATTCATTTCCTTCTACTGAAAAACAGACTTATTCCACATATTCCATTAAAAACTGTCAGTCCACCATCTTATCTGTCAGATCACCAGCACTTATAAGCACTGCTGACTGTAGCTGAGTGTGAATTGGTTGTCTGGAAGCAGAATATTTTGTTTGCTTTGATAACTGAAGTAACCCTTAACTTCCTGAAGGCCTTCAGGCTTCTGCCCTGTGACTTATACCCACATTTTGACACCTGTCTTTGCTTTCTCTGTTACCTGTCTCTTCTGCCTCTTATAAGCTCCTCCACTGAAGCCACAGCTAATTTGCTGGACATTGTTATCCTTATTGCTTTACAAATATTTTGCTAACTAAATTTATTTATTCCCTTCACCTGTTTTCGACCACCAAACTTGATGACAATGCAGAAGAGTTCAGATAAAAGCTGCTTTTGTGGCTTCATATGCAAGTGTTCAATGTGTATGAGTTGCTTGGTCTTAGGAGTGCCAAATGCTTGTTTAAATCTATTTGAGAAACTCAGAATTGAAGTACTTGAAGGGATATTAGTATGAGGGGGAACATAGTTACTGGATGTTTATTTAGAGCTGTAATATGAAGAAGTAAATAAAAACAAAAATACCACTTTCATATGCACTTGATCAGACTGCAGGTAGTGTGGAAAACAGCAATATGAAGCACATAAGCATCAAGAATAAAATATTAATTCTTTTTGGTGAGAATCTTTATACGTCTAGAACAAAAAACAATGCTGTAATTTTATCTCAACAGATATTACTGAAAATAGCTTGAATTCCACATCCAGATACCACATAACTTGGCATTAAGCTTGTATTTACAAAATTTTTTACAAGTAGGACCCTACTTGTAAAATTCCCTAAACCAAAACCCAAACTGCCATCCCTGGACTTTAAAGTCTATATAAGGATTGTTTTCATAAAACAAGCTAATGTGAGTCTAAAATTACTTTTAAAATATTTTCCAGGAAACTAATTTTAGCTGTTTAAAACCTTCTTCACTAGAAAATTTAGATAAAATATTTTTGCTTTGAGATCTGGGTTCACTGAACTCTCCCAAAGTTTTAATATATGCCTGAGCCAACAAACCATGGAACAACAGTTCACACAAACTCCTGAGAACCAGATCCACTGACTCTGGCAGAGAGCAAATGTTTTTAAATTCATTTCAGCTTCTTTTATGAAGATAATCCGAGCAGTACCAACTGGCTCATTCCACAAACATCTTTTCTGCTTTTCCCAGGACAAAATGATAACATAGGTGTCAAAGACTTGCAGCATCATAGAATCACAGCCTATAATTCTTTACTGTAGCAACAGATCTGCAGGAGAGCAAATATTTGTTTTATAGTACGGAAAAAGATATTGGAAAATAACAGAAATCCCTATCTTTTTCGTTTAGCCACAGTATTCTAGAGAACCCTGTAATGCCCTATCTCTAATGTAAATGTACAGTACTCCATTTAACATAATTCTCTTATTTATTTTGTCTTAGTAATCAGCTGCAGCCTTTCAGAGGATAATAAAATTTGTTTTTATTCCCACACACGTGCAGTGCTATCTATTATGACCAATTTACTTTTTTTTTAGAGAAGCTAAAAAAGGAGAAATACACAAGAGCACCCTTGTTCAAATAAATACTGGCCTGTCTGTATGGAATAACAATTACATGTTGAAGCTAGAGCAGATGTATGGGTGTGAATCACATAAGGGTAGGTTGGGGAATTATAATCAGCCAAACAGACCAAGGAATCAATCAGCAATGGGAATTTTTCTACTGTCAAACAGCAGATTTTTCTAACAGTATTATAGGGCAAGACAGGGAAAGTGATTTTCAACCCATGTTTTGCTGAAAGTCTAGTGTGGAAGTTCCCCAAGTACATGCTTTTGTGGTACATAAATGCAAAATGAAACGAGAGGTGAGGCTGCCATTGGCAACCACCATTAAGTCTGCTGAAGAAAAGTTTGCAGACCTCTTATTTAATACTCTGCAAGAAGAACAACTCTATAGTTAAGACTAGAGGTGTGAATGCTGTGCTTCCTGTCTTTGCCACACACTCTGACCTAGGTCAGATTTGGACTGATTTACACTGCCACTGGGTATCCAACAGTTACTGTCATCAGTAAAATAAGTCAATAAAAGTCAGCTCCTTTAAAGGATGAGGTCAGCTTCTTTGTTGCAAATTACCTCATCATGCAATCTAATGGTATGTTTTTATTCACATTTGTGATGTTCTTTCCTGTACAAAGTAGTCTCAAAGCACTGTTTAAAACAAATGTCCTGTTTGCCTATTTTTCTTCATCGTTTCTGCATTATCATTCAGAAATGCCAATTCAATGAGTTCATTCAATGTCTTTCCCAGTAGTGTTTCCTACCCACTTTTTCCATTACTTGTAAAACAGTTTTGCCTGAGCCATCAACATATGCACACTCCCAAAGGGAGTTAACCATAAAACGTTATGCTGCAAATTTTGTCTAACGCCAAGTCCTTTGCTTTCTCCTATATGTTTTGTATTTCACATGTTGTCATATATCTTAACATTAGACTATTGGAAATGAACAAAAGCATGTGTAAGCTAGGGGTTCAAGAGCATCCTCCGAAAACCCATCAGAAACATCTTCCATCAACTTCAAGAAGTAAACGAGTGGGCTTATTAAACTCATTCTTTGTTGTCAACCACAGCCTAGGAGGACTGAGAAGAATGGGCAACTAGTAGTGATTACACGGCATTACTTGTGACTTCAAACTGTTACTATGTTACTAGGAACTTGATTGGGTGGCATTTATTTAGTGATTTGAAGGCTTTTTTGTCCTTTTCTCCAAGATGTCTGTAAGTAATTCTAGCTAGGTGCTTCTAGCTAGGTGGGCAGTCTCAGCTGATAATTCAAGACATAAAGGCAGAGGAACAGAACCAAGGTCATTGCTGGGGTACTGCAGGGGATGCTGTGTCTCACAGCTGCTGCTTCTGCTGCTCTTGCACCCACTCCATGTGCAGAGAAGGCAGTGATGTTTGTCTTTTCATCACAAATGCATTCATCTACCAGAAGGAAGAGCAGCTTATACTATACTATACTATACTATACTATATTATATGAATTTCATAACTGAAGAAAATTTCTCCATTATTATCCCCTCTACAGAAACTCCAAGTGCATTAATGGCTTCCCAAAAAGCATGCAGCAAGTCCTGGAAGCTAAGTATTTCCTAGCCCCTGAGTTAAAATTATCCAACATAATTTGGAAAATTTATGATATTCCAGATATTTAAACAATTTACAAAAGAAATATGAGTGTTTTCCAATAAGTATGGATATGGTTATGGAACTTAAATCTAGTGATCAAAAAACCCAAGCTTTTCCATTTCTAGTGATAGCTGACATGAGTTCAGTCTTGTTTCCAGTCACGCCAGTGAGGGTTTGTACAATGATTTTAGCAAAAGAAGATTGGGCACTTCATTCTGTTTATACAATCTTTATTAAGAGGACTTCAATTAGTTAATTGAAGAAAAGATGGTGCATTAAAAAGCAGAAAACAAACCTACTAATTTATCATTTTACTTTAAAGATGTAATAAGATTGTCTGCTTAGATATGCCTGAGATTTTTTTTTGCAGTTCCAATAAGCCACCATCAGAGTATATACCATCCCGTCTATAGAAGGTTTATTGAAATTAGAGATCTTTTCTTCCAGAAGTCTGAGAAAGTCATCTTATGAATGTGTACCTATGGAAATAGTTACAAGGCAACACAGTAGTACACTAGGGAGAGGAGGTATAGTCATTGAATCTATAGTTGATACAAGGAGTACTAAGACAACTGAAGATGTCATAACAGGTTTATACAACCAGGGCATGCATGTTCAATTTTTGTATGGATTTCTACTTCATTTGTTAGAAGAGATGGAAGACACATAGTGTCTCTATTGCAAATATGATTTTTTTTTTTTTTCAAAACTAGGTTACCTATTGCTATTTCTCCTTTAAGCAAACCTCTTTGCTTTTTTGTCCTGTTGTACTAACTGTGTAATCCAACCACAGCAGTGACATCTGGGGTGGCAATCTATGCTGACATCAACAGCCAATTAGGAGTGGCACTCCCAAGTGACAGAGGATTCCCACTTCTTTGAATTGACTTTAGACACACATGAGCCTCTCACAAGATTTGGGCTGCTACCTGCAAACCTAGCCTGGCATGTCTTCTGATGGCTGAAGAAGCATTGGCTTATTGATGAGTTTCCTTTAGAGAAATAAGACCACCGTGGATTTTGTGGAAGTAGTAGGAGCCTCAGGATAACAATGGATACTGGAAGCCTCCCTATTTATCACACACTTTTCATCCTCCTATTTTTAGATCAAAATCATTGTCAAGAAATATTAAGGCTTGGAAACATCCCTATTGCTAGATGAACTGGATATCAGCATGCTACAGAGAAGTTAATGATGCAAAGAAAAGGCAAGGCTTTCTTGAGGTAATGGATAGAAACTGTACATGAATATTCTGTCTTTTGACAGCATTTTGATGGCATGTCTGGCCATCAGATGCAGAAAACCTGTTTCCATTACAAGAGGAACAGGAACAATGCATGATTTAGCCATTCACTACTACAGGGAGTTAGTCATTCCCTATCAACAGTGTTGTGAGGTAAGTGAGTAGCAACAAGTCCTATTCTGCTAACTTGTTCTGGACAGAAATCTTCCTTCAATAGATATATGATAGTTCTTGGGGAAAAAAAAAAAAAAAGAAAGAAAAAAAAAGGAGTGATATCAGTCATATATCAAATATAATTGTTTAGATATATAGTTTTCTACAAAAGAATTCATCATCAAAAATTCCACAGTGTATCAACAAGAATTAATGTTTCAATGAGGAACCCGTTATTCAGATTAACGGTGTGCTGTGCCAAAATAACAGTAGCTGCCTCCCAGAACTGGCCTGAGTAGCTAGAATAAATTTTCTTCCTTCCACCCAGATGTTAATATGATCAGAAACATCAGCCTATTCATTACTCATAGGCAGCGTGGCAAGAACTCATCCTTAAATTTGATCCCATTTCCCTGTATCCTGTCAGAAGAGATGCTGACTACAGTAGCCCATCAGCTACAGAGGTTGTCCAGAGGTGAAGACAACAGCAGGGCTTCTGCTGCTGAAGAATGCATCTGTCTAGTTTTCAGGGGGATTGAGAGCTGCAGCTATCCTATATTATTCTTCTGCACTGATCTTTGCTAGCTTCTGGTCTGCCAATTTGAGGGCCAGATCCTGTCCTTCAAAGCCATCACCAAGTTTTAATCTATTCATATTAGCAGGACATTGCAATCTACACTGCATCAAAGAGTCCAGGGCAAAGTATGGTAAGGCTAAAGAAAGATATTTTGGACAGAGTGTCTTCCCTACAGAGTAATCTCTTCAAGGAGATCATGCACTCCTGAACCATAAAACCACTTCTCATATCCTTTCCAACTTTACCTGTCTTCCCTGCAGAATGCTCATCTTTATGGTACAAAATCATTTATTCTGGGCAACTGCGAAACTGGGATTACTGAGATTTATTTGCAGTTGAGAATAAACAAACCCACAATCACTGAAAAGTTACTGGCACAAAAAAAATATTGTGGTGCTCATTTTAGGATCCTAATGACATCCTGGGCTCCTACTTCAGAGTTTGCCTGTTGGAAAACGGTTCTGTTAGTCCTCAGCAATTTCCAGACCTTTCTTGAGAAAGATTTTTCCACTAGAACTGAGATGATTCAAATTATAAAGTCAATCTTTACCAACAGAGAAAGATTTATGTGATGCATTCATCTCCCTTCAGAAGTAGCCTCTTCTGCCCTCCATATATCCTGATGGGGATAATCCCCTGCAGCTGCTGATTCATGGTGAGATTGCTAAAGCAAGTTTTATGCAAGATTTACATTTGCAATAGAGTGCCTATTGTTGTGTGAAGGACTCTTGCAGAAAACTGAATTTATCCTTCATTTACAAGTAATCAGCTGTGTTCCAAGTGGTGATGCAATGCTAGGAATCAGGTAACAGCCTGAAGATCACCTGATCTATATGACAGCCTACAAGTGGCTCTATTTTATTACTGAGAAGGAAGAGAAACGAGGAAGTATTAAGAAAAACACACACACAGACACACACACACACAAAAAAAACCAACAACCAACCACACAAATCGTGATGTATTTATTTTGCATTTACTTTTCTGTCTTCTAGTAGACAAATAAGAGAACTCTGCCTGTTGATATTTGTATGACAGTTTAAGAGAGAAAGCAAAGATTGCCTTTTTCTTCCAATGGTACTTGCTTTCATACCCAGCCTCCTATTTGGTTAGCAACAGTGAAATAACTGGCTGTTGCAGATTAATTTTCAAACTTCCAGTAGGCTCTGTTTTGACTTGATACTTCAGATCTTGAAGAAGCTCAGACTTCATTTTTATAAAGTTACTAGGTCTCACAGAGAGAAAAAATAGATAAATATAAACCCAAGGGCACCTTAAGGGCTCGAAGTTAAAGGGAAACTAAAAATATTGTCATATAATATTTCACAGCTAGTCTGCATAATTTGTGATGTTTACAACTAGCAATTTTGCTGAAGATTCTGTTCTAGATATTAATTATTTCTGGGATAACTTTTTTATAATTTAAAGAAAAAATGGTCTACCCTCAAAAACATTTCAAAGATTCCAGTTTTGTGATTCACTTATGAAGTGAGTTATTTTCAATCTTTCCCATGATCTCAGTGTCATGGGATTTTTATTCTCTTGGAGCCATGATGACACAAACAACATTAATGATCACAAATGTGTTATCCACTTAGAATTTATGATGAGAAAGAAACTCACTACCTCTGATAATTTGTAAACAGATGTCTTGTTGTAAGGTAGCATCTTTTTCTACCTGTTGCCAATACAAACCCCGCTGTCGTCAGTTGTGAAAGGCTGCACAGTCTGAACTAGATGTCAGGGGAACTGCAGCATGTTTGCACATTTTTCTTTTCTGGTGTGCAAATTCTAGACAAATGTTGGACAGTTTTATTCAGCATACTTGCTGTTAGTCTCTCGGTAATTCAATACATATAGAAAGAAAAATCCTTATCCCTTTGGCTCGTTTCCCTTACTTCAGGCAGAGTCTGTGTCCATTCTGTTTCTGTTTTGTGGTTAAATTAAGGACATCGGTTTCTTGGAACATCCCATACTACATTATGATAGCAAAATAAATACATTTAGAGGGAACTGCAAAGGCAATACCAGTGCCTGCCCTCCTACCCTGGTGTTTTGCACAGCTGACCTAAGCCCCAGTCTCAGTGTGCCCCATCCAGCAGCTGTAAGAAGCCGTGCTGGTGAGGCATGCCGAGCGTGCCCCCGCCTCGCAGAGCCCCACAAGGTCATTGTGAACCTCCAGCTTTTTATTCGGAAACTAAAAATACCGCTGTTGTGCACAAGCTTCTGTTTCGACATTATCTCGCTGGAAGTCAGTGTCAAGTGTCTCTGCCTGTTCCAGGCAGATCACACACTGTACGCGGGAGCCACAGGCTTTTGCTGCATTGGGTTAAGTTCTTACTGTATCTCAAGTGATAAAGATGAATATAAAGATGAATGGCTGTCTTGTGTTGAAAGAGGAGCAACTAGGAAATGTGGCGATATGTACTGATAGTCATGCTATGTTTTTGCAAAGGATGTTATGAATTAGTAGTAGAATTTAACCCCCAAATTTGTCATAGTATGTACCTGAAATAAAGACACCAGCCCAGATATGAATTTTACATATGGTCTTTTCATTTATTTTTATACCAGGAATAAATATTTAAGTGAAATGTATGATATCTGTCTTTCTATTTCCTACTGTAGAATGAGACAAAGAATTGTTGTCTCTTTCATTAATTTTTGAATGTGATTAAATGATATTTCTTATATACTGTAAGGTATTATATAAGAACAAAATCATTTTTTTATCTACATTTATTTCTAATTATTATTATTATTATTATTATTTTGTCTAGATAATAGAACACATCCCTATTTTAGCTATATAGGCTGTTTTTGTTGTTATTTTGAAATATTTTTTCTTGTTTTCAGAATGTGTCTAAGTGAAGTTCTCATACTTGTGATGGGATCCTTATTTTTCCAGAAACCTATTAGACTGAACAATTCAATTTAAATAATGTGGTGTAAGGTATCTCTAGATTGGATTCATTATTTTATTTTGGAGACTGTTCTGGATCACAATCAGCAAGGTCCAGAATAATAATAAATACTGTTGTAAAAATGTGTGAAAAATTCTAAAATCGATAAGGATATATGTTTACACTTTTATTTCAAGAGCAGTCTATTTCAAATCATTGCAAATGAAGAGGAAAAAATCAGTTTTCTTCTAACATTGTCTTGTTTTTGTTTTCAATCTCACAAACATTGGATGCAAAAATGGTATCTTCTCTCAGGCAGCTGTTGCTTTGCTGCCAAGGTCAGCTCTGCAAGCTAACTTTGTATTTTTCACATGACTGTTTTGTGCTTCAGCAATTTCTCTGGTGTATTAAAAACAAGCAGGCTCTTCTCCAATGTCAAACGTTCATGCCTTCTCTTTATTTCCCTGCTTCCTTTTTAACCCTTGCAACTGTTTAAGCCCCAGGAAGATGCCCTTATCCCCTCACCCTGCCCCATCCTTACGCTGCCTGCTCTCCAGCTGCTTGTCTGCTGTACTGAGCAAGAGCTGAAGGTCTGTCTGGGGAGGCAGGGTTTAGGCTGTAATAAGTGGAAACTACTGATAAGCAGAAACTATTACGGATCCCAGAGTGGCAATGACTAAGGTCAAGGAAGCACACAGATTTGTTCCTCAGAACAGCCATGTGGTTCCAGAGTTTGGTAGAAGATGGTGGTTGCAGTTGTAGTAGGAGAGTGCTACATTTTGTTTTGTTCTGGACCTACAGTGGCCTGTCTGTCCTATTGTAACTACAATATTTTTTTCCCTGTCTTAGGTGTAGGACCCAAATATTGAATATACGTAAGAGTTCAAAATGAAGTGAGAGCCAAATGTACTACGCAATTGCAAAGCTTGAAAGTTCTTAACTCAGTAGTTAATTCTTCACAGCTTTGGCTACTTCATCCTCAGTGTTACGAGGGTTATGGTCTGGGCTGTGGGCTTGCGTGAGCTTTGGTTTAAGTGTTCTTTGAGAAAAGGGTCTAGTGAACAATATCTATATACTGATACCCACTAGTGGATAGTATGAATGTCCCTTCTATGCATATAAAGTTCCATAAAGAGCCAACTGGAAAAGCTTGATACTTTCTGGCTTTATAACTCTGTAAACTAAATAAATTCTTTTCTGTTTTATATCTCTAATTTAATGACAAACTTCCTATTGTAATAACTGCAGCTGTGACAACATGAGCCTGGAATCTGCAGGATGCTAGAACAACCTTTGGGCAAATGAAATGCTGGCTGTTGGCAGAAGTAGGAAGGTATTTGAGGATCTTCATACGAGTCCAAAAGATGACTCAGTGGTAGAAAAGGCAATTCTAAGTTACCCCCTGTCGTGACTTATAAAAATATACCTGGGAGCCAACATTTTCTGTTCTCAAGTATCAATACAGGGCTCCAAACAAAACAAAACAAAACAAAACAAAACAAAATAAAACATAATGTAACAAAACAAAACAAACAAACAAAAACACAGACGAGAATGAACCCCAAGAAGGTGAAATAAAGCATACTAAAATTCAGTCAACTTAATGAGAAATCAAGTGCAATTTATTTGGCACATTCCCACAATTTTAAGTTAATGCAAACAGTAATGCTATGTTATAAGTAGTTAGCTGTGATTCCTATAAAGAGTTTATTGCTCTCCTCCTGGGACCCAGGAGGGGACCTATACCTCATTTTTGTTCCAATATGGTGAAAACTACCTACAAGTGAGAAATAATTTAAAATTCAGGTCATTAAAAATCACATTCCTCTAGTATAAAATAATAAATCCTCTGAAGAGAAAGGTCTGCTGCAATAACTCTAAAGATTTAATATCCTTAAATATCTTAAGGACAGAAATTGATGACTAGAACAAGGATAAAGTCAATATAACATTGTAAACTCAATGAAATATATCAATGTGAGTGAAAAATGTGGCAAATCACTTGCTGACAGACAATGACGGGCAACTGTGGGCTATTTATTTCCAATATATTGTGAGATCCACAGTCAAAACCATCAATTTTGCCATGAATTGATCAAGTTCTGTCTCATTTTACTTCAACCTCTAGCCCATGAAGTATTATTTAATAGCAAAAATGAAATCTTCCTAATATAAAAACAAAATGTTATGAAAAGATGTTGATAGGAGAAAAAAAAATCCTGTTTACAAACAGGTCTACTACTAAAGAGACTTTGATTCTGTTAGAATTTACTCAGAAAAAATATATTTTCACTAGGGTAAACACACTTTGAGCAATACTCTGTTCCTGTATCTGACAGAAAAAAAAATAAATATTATTCATACTCAGAGAATAAAGTTCATTCTAAACTATGAAATTAATTCCTTGTTATTCCATCAAAAGACAGTAACACTACTATGCGTCCGCACAGGACGACGTTACAATTATGCAGTCCTGCAACTTGCCCTAACTTGTTAACATAAGCTTGTGCATTTGAATGGGAATGTACGGTAAGCCAGATTTCATAGCCAGCAGAGTTCTGAAATCTGGTGATTTGAAAAAGAAAAGAGATTTCAAGCCACAGGATTTATTCATGAACTGCAAAAGAAGTTTTGGGTCATAAAGGTTTGGGTCATAAAGCTGTTGGGATACAACAAGAGAGAAGTATAGCGGGAATGACCAGGGA
The DNA here is from genome assembly GCA_013399115.1 of Anseranas semipalmata. NCBI lineage: Eukaryota > Metazoa > Chordata > Aves > Anseriformes > Anseranatidae > Anseranas > Anseranas semipalmata. Next base: position 474,875 of record VXAA01005404.1, read on the forward strand.
GAAGACCGCTCAAATAAATGTTGGTGGTCTTAAGGAGCAGTGTGTGGATGAGGGAGAGAAAGGTTGGATATATAAGTGAATTCATCATATTTGCGTGTTACATCAATATGTTAACTATGTCTCGGATGAGTATTTGAAATAAAGGCTATAGAAGAACTGGAAGAGTTACAGTTAAATGGATGCAATAGTTGGTGAAACCCAAATCCAAAACAGCTTACATTGATATAAATCCTTTTAGTTCCCAAGGACTGGGATACATTCTTCCTGTGAACTTGTTCCTTACACTGCTGGGTTCTTTATCAGGATTACAGGGTAACTATAATAATAATAGACCGTTTAAATAGTAATCATAATGTACTATTAACAAGGAAGTTTCAAGTACTGTCTTTCTCCTGTTATTTTTCTTTTCCTTGCTCCCAGATTTTGCAGGCATTACCATATTATTGCTGTTATTTTGTAGAATAGAAATGCTTGAAAGCACTAGAACCAGCATTATGCAGCGGCTAGACTGAAGCAATGAACACACATTGACCCTACTCCAGGGAGCTTAAAAGCAAATGCAAAATGAAAAACAACAACTGAATTTGATGTACAAATGCTTGAAAAATATGGAAAAACATAAGATAGCTCTAGGGCATTAGAGCTGGGGACAAAGATGAGGACTGACTAGGCCAGGGAACAGCTTTGCAATAAAGGACTTGAGTGTCCTGGTAGACAGCCAGGTTTGAGCATCAGCAGTGTGTGCCAGGGAAATGAAGGCTAAGCACATACTAGGCGGTAGTAACAAGAAGATAGTTGCAGATAGTGATTGTGCTTCTCCAACAGTGCTTGTGAAAACATGTCTAGAGCAGTGAGTCTGGTTTCTGGCCTCTGAGGACAAGAGTAATATGGACAAACTGAAGTGAGTCCAGTGAAAGGTCATTAAGGTAATTTGTTTGGGTGATATGATGTACAAACAGGATCTGAGAAAACTTCAACCCTAAGAAGAAAAAGCTTACGGGAGATCTTATTGCTGCCTGTAACTACACAACAAAAGCACGTGGAGAAGACAGGGTCAGACTTTGCTCAGAGGCGCACAAGGGAAGGATGAGAAGCAATGACCACAGGCTGGAACCTGGGGAATTTCAAGTAGATAAAAGGACAGAAAATCAATGTAAAGTTGGTCAGCACTGGGACATGGACACAGATAAGTTGTGGAATTTACGTTTCTTGGAAGCGCTCAAAATTCAACTGTACGAGTCCCTGAGCAACCTGATCTAACTTAGATGTTCGCCTTGCTTTGAGCAGAAGGTTGGACCAGACGACCTCTAGAGGTCCCTTCCAAACCAAGTTATTCTCTGAATCTGTAATTTGCTGATTCTCATTTATATTAAGGCCTCTTTCACAGCAAGTCTTGAAGTTTTATGGGGGTCTCAAGTAAGTACAAATAAATAAATAAAATATCCATATAAGTAAATGAAATGGTTAATCTCCATTGTTGTAGACCACTAAATCTCAGTTTCAGCCATAAGGGTCCATCATGTAATCACTGCACAGGCAAACTGCTACGTGGAAGAAACAACCCACAGTCTGATCTGAAGAAGTTCATAACTGCCTGAGAAGGGGACAAATCACTCAACCCACATCTGAGTATATGCCAGTGCTGGTCACTGCAGTGTTCAGCAAGAGTTCAGCCCATATTGAGAAGATTCACTCATAAACACAACATTTTCTTTAAAGACTTCAGCTTTCTTGGCCAGTAGCTGCTCAAGAGAACTGCACAGGGAGTTGCATGAAACCCCCCCTGCGTGTTCACTATGACAAGCTTACCAATTGTGTGTGTTCAATTGCAAGTGAATTGAGAGTGCCTACAAGATTAGGTAATATAACATGTCTGTCTGTCTCTCTACTAAAGAAAAAAAAATGTCAAACTGTCTCTTCCTGCTCTTCCTGAGAGAGAAGATCATTGGATGAAACACACACGAGAATTTTTCATTTATCGCTAAGCTTTTGGATTCCTTCAAAACTGAGGCAGCATCCACCTCATAAATGAGGAAAGTTAATTGAAAATTGCTCTCAGCATACAGAGCCTGACACTGGGGAGTATTGTCTCTCTGTGCTATAGTGATTTGATTGGGGCTGCTGTCAGATGTTATATACTTTATGTTCGACTCAGTACTGAAAAACAGTCTTTGCCATTTGCCCTGTTTTCACAGACAGGGAAGCTCAATCCATTGTTCCTGATTTGTTTTGAATTTTTGCAGTCTTCATGCTGGTAGTTTAACAGCCTATAGCTTAGATGAGGATAACAAGAATCTGTCTTTGGAATAGTGCAGAGCAAATGCACATGGAAGGATAATTAATTCTAGTTTCATAGTACTTTGTGCGTCCTGATTTATCTGTTGCAACATTCATTTACTCTGCAAAGTTCAGTACTAATTTTTCAGTGTACATGGGCCTCCTCCAATGTCCCATATATTGAAAATATCCTTTTGGCTTCAGTGGACTTTGGATTCAGTTTTATCACAATTCTCATCTTGGGATTTCAGAGTGTTTTGTAATTACTGCTGAGTAAGACTTCACATTGTCACTCTTCCCTGTAACAATTCTCTTTATCCAGACGGTAGGGTAGAGTTTGGAGGCAAAGAACAACAAAGAAATGCAATGCTAGCCATACATCCTCTATGTGTGAGACCAGCCTCTCCTGTGGGTGCATGTACAAAATCCTCATGCTCCCTTGTGAGGGACCTGCACTTCCCTTTAGGACTATTGAATTCTGTATTGACGCAAAAAGAAAAGAAATTTGAGATATTCTTATTTTTACCCTTATTCTATTTGACTGTGGCATGCATATCATACATCTCAAAAAGACAGTTTATTTCTTTAATGCAGATACCACACCATTTTAAACTGTCATGGAGCCTCTAGTTTAAGGGGATTTTAGGAGAACTTTTTTTTACAACCAAATTGTTGCCATTTCCTTTTGCCTTTTAAGCATACTTAAGAAGAAGGCAGTGAAAGAATTTTTACAACTGTTATCAAAACAATTTAGGAGTAACTTTCACTCTATGATAAAGACAAAGAGTTTTTTGGACAGAAGTTCAGAGATATGAATACTTGAGCATTTCTATTTTCAAAAGAGTTTTGGGGTCTTACGGTGGAAATCCCACTGAGTGCCTCATTTGAGTTGGCTTCAGTTTTGTTTTCAGACTGAAAAGGAAGGATGTTCCAGACATCCAAGGTTCACTTTCTTCACCTCTATTAAAAAAATTACACCCCCCACGTTTTAAATGCAAGGAAAAAACAGTCATAAACCTGCAATGTTTTTTCTCAGATCTCACAAATCCACAAATACTTTGTGGGTTGCAAGTCCTTGAAATAGGTTTCTGGCAGACCAGGTAGGCTAGCAATGTGTTTTGTAAATCTCTCTCATGTATTGCTATCTTGTGGTTGCGAATCTGAAAGCTCTTTTCATCTCTCCAGGGAGTCTTCCAAATTATTTGTTCAGTTATTTTCAGTAACTGTTCCCTCTCTTCCTATTTTTCTTATAGTCCAGAAATATTCATATCAAGAGTGTGTTCCCACTACTTGGTGTGCTCACTTTAGAGGTTAAGTCCTCTGCATCATGTTCTAACAGTTTCAGTCATTCTCAGTTTTTCCTTTTGTTCCCATACAGCTGCACCAGGCACAAGCACAGTCTGATCAAGACCATTCAACCCCCCTTCTTTAAATTCAACAACAGTCTGGGTGTCTCTGCCCTTTCGGAGCAGTGAATTCTGCTGGCTCGGAGGAAGAAGAAATTCTTCTCTTGGCCAAATGATTGCTTATACTTTTAACACAGGATAATGTAGAAAGGAAGAGCTGACATTATTTTTGTTATTATTTCATCTATTTTGGGAGGATACAGAGTCTTTTCTCAGCACGGCCTGGCCGTGCTAGGCACCGTATATATACATAAGTGAGGACAAGTCCCTGCCTTGAAAATCTCACCCTTTTCAAAACCGAAACCACAAAAGATCTGGGAAAAAAGGGTTCTGTAAACAAACAGAGTGATTATCATTGTGGGTAAGCTCAATTTCTTCCTTCAGCTCATTGAAAAGCACCCCTGTGAAAGGTCAGGAGGGAAGGCATCTCAGCTTTCTCCCACTTTCGATGTTGGTGGAATGAGGAGGAGGGGATACACCATGATGCTAAGCTGCCCCGTAGGAGCTTTTCTGCTGACATGTCCATCAGCTGCAGCCCAGCACTATGGCTATTCCCCCACTATACCCCTTCCTCTCGGCACCCCCTTGCTTCTCTTGTATGGGGTCATGGCAAGAGGGAGAGCCCCAGCTGCTGCCAGGCAGAGGACTGGGACACCAGCTTCATCGTGGGGACGGAGTCAGTTCACGACATTCCACTGATGGGTTTATCCAGGTCGGGATCTTTTGGTCTTGAAGAGCCAAGCTCTGTTTTTTGGACATCTGGCACTAGAGGGGTCAAATGACCAGCACCTTACTGCCACTGGAAAGGACAAAAATGCTTCTCTCGTGTGCCACTGTGCGACTGGGTGTTGATGGGTGCACTCACTTATAAAGGCGTGGGTAAAGTGATAGGAATTCATGATAAAAAGGAAAAGAAAAATAGGGAAAGAGGGCAGGACTGACAGAGAGGGCTTTAAGATCATGTTGCATGCAAAATCATGTTATTGGCAAAGGGGACAACACACAAGACAAGAATTTTTAGTCTAATTGAAATCTTAACACTCTAATATACTATACAGAGTTAGCAGAAGTTGTACAGTTACAATACACAAATATTCACAGTCCAAAATATCTAATCAATACAAAATAAGTTCTATTGATAATATGGTTAACAAGTGTTATACAAAATAACAGCCTCACAAACCAAACCTTCCCCTCATTTTCCAGTGTTACACTCCTTTCCACTGCCTCTCTGAGTCCCACAGATGATGGCACCAGTCTTCCATTTGGACAAAGCAGATAGCAGGCTTGCAGCAAGACATCAGAGTCCCCACGGCCCTGGGAACACCACCAGACCTTGCTGTACCTACCCCTCTTCCCCTGGGCTCCCCACCCTGCCCATGGCCCAAGACTCTACGTCAGCCTCTGAGGCTCTCAGCCCCTGCCCCAGTGATGCTGCAGCAGGGCCAGATCCAGCTCCCCACAGCTCTGCCCACATCCTGGCATGGTCTCAGCCTGTCCATGGCCCCAGTGAGATGCCCAGCCATCCTGTGGCAGTGTCTGACCCCGGTTCATTCACCACAAGTGAATGGTTTATCCCCCTCACATCTCCAGCATCATCCTGTGTGTCTGTGTGCCTGTGTGTCTCTGAGCTGCATCTTTTGTCCCTGCTTTTGAGGTTTCTGCTATGCTCTTACACATTATACCAGGGTTATAAATATATCATAATACACAGAGTATCAGGTCATTATTATTATCTTTATAAAAATTATGATCATGCCATATAGTATTACCATATGATTGTGCCAGCTGATTTTGCTCAGCTCTAGAGCTAAGCAAAAGTTAAGTGAATGAGGCAATAGCCACCTGGTCATTAGAAAATTACTCTTACAGCTAAATAAACTGAAACAAAGTTCCAGGCAGGCCTGAACACATCCCACGTCCAACATGTCCTGAGGCCTCGGTGTGTCAGTGCACAGCCAGTGGACTGTCCTCAGTGACAACACTGGGTTTCTGGGCTGGAAGACTACAGCTGGAGCACAGGGCTGGGCAGGAGGGACAGGCACTTCTTGGGGGTGGAGGGAGAACTGAGATCTGGCAAACAACCACTCAGCCAAAGCAAAGTATCCACTGCCTGAAGGCACCCTGATGCCCAAGAGACACAGGGGTGGAGTGCGCAGTGGTGTCTTCTCTGTTGTGACACCACTTCTCCACTTACAGCTGAAAAACATTAATTAGTTGATGGCAGGATGGCAGTTAGAAGGATGGTGCCTTCAAGGACCCCTCCAGGATTCAGCTCTGGCGAGAGGCAGTGACCTCCAGCTGGGAGACTTCCTGAGCACTTTTTTCCATGCCCCGACCATTTCTGCTCAATGCTTCCTTAGATGTGTGTAACAGCCAGTGGGACCAAATCCCCATTGCTGCATCTGTGGGGGAGAGAGAGTGCCAAACAATATGAGCTTTCTTAAACCTTTGGATAAAAAATGCATCTTTGCACTGTTTCTGCCTGGAAAAATATGCATGTGGTGTATGTCCTCTGAAATCTCTCATCCCCTCTTTACTAGGCAGGATTATTTTGGAGTGCAGAAGGTCCTTCAGACCTCTGGAAGGACATAAAAAACACATACTAAACCTTTGCTTATTTGTTTAGTAAAAAGGTAAAATATTTGCTTTTGAATACATACATCTGCAGTCAACTTCCAAGGTAAGGAATCCTAAGAGATTTTAAGAAGCTAGTGGTGAAAAAAATAGCGATTAGATGAATTAAATAAAAACTAAAACTCTTCACATGGAGGAGGGAGGAGAACAGCACACAGGAGCAGTGATATACTGTAAACTGTACATGATGTTCCCACTTAGCAGAAATATGCACAGTATGTCCTATAACATTTGGGATATTTTAGTGACTTAGAGTGTGGAGTCACTGTCCTCAACTCCTTCAATTTACTTAAAGCTGCCTGAGAAGAAGAAATCTCACAAGAGTTTCATAGGTCTTTGAGGCAAGATCCTAAACACAAAGGCAATAAAATCAGGAGTGGGCCATGGGATAAATGTATAAGGCAATTAAAATAGAAAATTATCCCTGGCTTCCATAATATGGATTCCAAAATTGATTAAAAATGTGTGTTGACTGACATATGATTTATATTCTATTCTCTCAATATTTCATCTGTTGCTCTGCAGTGCTTTCTGAAGTGTGCATAGAGCTTGGGCAAAATTAAACTCAAGTAATTTAACCCTGCCTTTCTAAAGCATGCTTTTGTTTGTATTTATGTTGTCACTTTGTCTTATACTATTGTGTAGTGTGCTAGTAAACTGTTACAATGCCACTGCAGTCCACCTTATGAGCTTTGCAGGGTTGATTGCTTTTTCTAGGCAGTTTTTTATTCAGTATCCAACAGCAGCCATCAAACTGCTTGCTCAGTGTCAGACTGCACAGAGGGCCTGCTAGCATATTTCTCCTTATCCTCCAGGGGGGGCCGCATAAATTCTCCAAAGGTAGACAGCTTCTCCTTGCTCCAGCATCTCTGAGCAAACAGTCGTGAGCACCTCAGTAGGATATCCACCACTGGCTGACTAATTATCATAATAAAGACAGGATTTATACTCCTTTTGGATTATTAGCCTTCCCTGACTTTACTTGTTACAAGCTCACGGAAGGTCTGCTTTGATTTGGTAGTATGTGTGCTTCAAATGCTGGTACCATCACAGGGTTTGGCGTTCCTTAAGGCAAAACTACAGCTTGAAGTAATGCAGCTGCAGATTTGCCACATCTCTTATGGACTTAAGCAATTAGGAATTTGAACATTACATATGTTTACTGAAAACTGTATGGAAATGAAACTATCTCATGGGCACCTTCCTTAGGAAAGAAAAATCTTGTTGAGTCTGGTTGCATTTGTGACTGTATAGGCAGCATTTCCATCACATCATAACCTTCTTAGTCATAACTCTCAGGACTACACCTGTGAAATTAAATTCAGAGACATTGTCTCATTTTTGTACAAGGAACTGCAATAGATGGAGCACCACACTGGCAGACTGGGTATGTGGGTCCTTAAAAGCAGGAACTGTGACTACTATTTTCAAAGTTAAAATTCAGTGCAAGGACAGGAAAATTTAATGAATAGTAACAATACAATTTACAAAGTAATTCTGGCCAATATAGTGATTTTAGTATGGTGGTAATGATATTTGATATATTTCTTAAATGTTTAATTGGCTCTAGCCCTGTGAATGCACCAAAACCTTGCCATTTGTTAGAAAAAGGTCTCTTCCTCTGACATTTCTGCTAGGAAATATGAAACCTACGGGCCCCAAAGCCAAATAAAAATGTCAGCACCTTTTTTGTCAGCAGCTCATGATTCTTAAAGAAGTGTCTTAATTTTAGGTGCTTGATTCAAGAATTCTGAAGGCCTGGGATGAGCAGTGTATTTAACATTGTTCCCTCTCCTCCACCAGAGAAACATATGCCCAAAACCCAGAAACTTCTACAAATTCTGTCAAAACAGATCAAATAAACGTTTTCAATTATGTATTTTTCTTTCTGCCTGCCCCCTTTCTTTTCTCATGAATATGAGATGTGAGGAAAATGATATATCTGAGCTTTAATACTCTACCTCTCTCCCAATAAACATACAATTGTAATAAAAAACATCTGTCATGCTCCCTATAAAGAGCACAGCATAGATATAGAAAGATTGATCGTCTGCATCATATTTCATTTTTGTCTCACTAAGATAGGCATATGGAGGCATCAGAATGCATAACAATGTTTGAGTTCACATTGTAACCTGCAGTTTATTTGCTTAAATTCAATTAGAGTCTCATCCATCAACCACAGTGTAGCTCTTGAGAGTGGACAGATCAAAATCTAGCAATCACTTCCAAACGTGCTGAGCTTGACCCACATAATGTCAGCAGTTCCTGAATGGCTTTTCTTGTGCTTCAGGTTTCTTTCAGGACAGAGTCCCTGACTTCCAAACCCAAGTGTCAACCAACTAGCAAGTAGAGACCAAGAAATGTGCAAATTAAGGACTTGGACCTGACTCTACTCCTTCTAAAGCTAATGGCAACACTCCCCATGCCTTCAGTGGGAGGAAGGTCCTTGACGTTACTTCACTAGCTGATTACGATCCACAAAGGACTGTGTAGTAATGACTGCCAGATAATTAATAATGTCCCAGAACCCTTGTCTTCCTGGAAGGCTTTTTATCATCACACATTCAACTTTAATCCCAGCCATAAATTGACATGGCTTGTAATTGGTGCATTAGTAACTGGAAGGGCAGGATGGCAAATGTGTAAGTCATAGGTTATGGCAGCTTTGGGATGAGGAGTTTTGGGGCTCAGATGTGATGATAAACAGCTGGTTCATTTATCCCAGTCAGCTCACGCAAATAATCTTCATGGATGTAACAATAATTAGGAACAAGGAATAAAAACCTGATGACCCCTGGCAGCTAGACTAAGGAGCAAATCAGGAAAGTGTATATTTAGTGATGCAAGCTCCAAATTAAGCGTAACAGAAAACAGAACACCCACGAGGCATAACTGCACAGTCTGTGACTTGGGGATGCAGGTGCCACAAGGACCACGAGCAAATGATTGTGCCTTTTTTTTTTTTAAGACATCTGACCTGTCTGCAGTTCAGAGCAGCCCCTCGTATAACATGGACAAAGTGATTCACGACGACTCTTTGAGGTGCTCATATCCATCACAGCCACCAGAAGTCTCCATGGAGCTCAGCACCGTGACTCCAGTCTGACAGACACCTTGTTCTTCTCTCATATATTCTCTGCTGTATCCTCGAGCTCTTCAGAAGAATCATTTCTGGTGTGGAAATGAGACTTCTGGGAATCCTTTGCGCTGCTTTGGCTCTGTACCTGGGAAAAAGTGTCTGAGTCAGCCAGGAACAGTCCCAGGCTTTCCCTGTGGTTCAAAACTATGTTTGGAGCTCTGATTCTGCGAGGAGAGGGTTACAGACACACTTGGCTCCTCTTTCCTTTGCAGGTTTAGATCTTGGATAGTTCTCTGATCTGCTTTGCTTCATCTGCCTGAACCAACCTTCCCTAGAAAGGTTATTAAAGAAAAACAAGTAACTTCTGTAATTTAATATTAATCAACAAAGCACAAGCTCTCCAATAAAGGAATGAACAAACTAGTCCTTAATGCTCCACAGCCCATGGGGAGAGAGGAGAGCTTTTTATAATTTCATTTTATATTCCATTTTCCTGGGGGGGAAAAAAAAAACAACACATCAGAGTGTTTGCCCAAAGCTAATTTTTGGATAGCAGAACTTATGTTCCTAATTTATTTAGAAGTTTATAGAATCTCCCCAGCACGTTTAGACCAGATCTATCTCACCAGTTTTGAGGCTGTTATGTTATTCATAGATTTACTACTCCTATTTATAGACTTACTACAATTCTAAAAATATTTTTATGGCACAAAGGATGACACATTTAAGCTTAATATTTTAGAAACAGACACACCCCAAGGAAACTCCCTGTCAGACTGCAGACAATTTTGTGACTAGAAGAATCTCTGTGCTTATTTTTCAGCTCCCTTGGCCTGCCTTGTGTTCTAGACGGCACCATGTTTAGCCTTAATGAAAAAAAAAATTCTATAGTTTTACCTGAGCAGCAAATAAATAGTTTCCCCATTTGGGATTTCTTTTTTCTTTTTCATGCTTTTTCAGCAGCATAAAGAATGGAGGATCACAGACCGCTATCCAGTCTCTTTTGTTTCTCTCTCTTACTGTGGATTACTCTGCATTAAGCCCACATTTGTATGATCCTAAATCAGCAACAATTTGGCTGTTTCTCACCGTAGGCTTGTGCCTTAAAATCAAGAGAAGAATCAGGCTTGCTTTGTGTATTTCTCTCCTGAAAACTCTATGGATACAGCAGAGTCTGTTTTCAATGACAATGGAAATTCCATTATCAAGAGGTTAATCTAAAATCCCCAGGCTTGCTGCAGCAATACCGTACCATTTGAATACTTGCCCATCTATTTTCTATACAGTCTGAATAACAGCCCTCCCCCTGCGTGCACAGGTTTGTTATCCACACGCCTTCTGTTGCATAGACACACGCAAAGGAGATGGCCATGGGCTCTGGCTGGGCTAGCTGCCGCGTGGCCGAATTCCGGGCAGGAAGGAGGTGCCAGCAAACAGCCTGTGCTGGGCTTGCCAGCCCCCTGTGGAAAGCGTTCACTCCAGTAAGTCATTCTGCAGGTTCCCAGCGTGGAAAGTATCTTTAGGCTATTCTATAACAGGAGCGAGTTCCTTGGCGTATTTTGTCTTTTCCCCAACCAGAAAAATGCTTATGAAATGTCTTCTTCATCCCCTGTGCTACCATGTTCTGATTTCCTATCTGCGGTGTAATTAGTTTCATAACCATATAGAAACATTTTTATAAATGCCCATACCTCCTCTGCACATACTGAAGAACACGTGATAAAGCACGTGTGCTAGGTAGGTACAGAAGCAGAATTTATTCTTCCACAAATCTTTCTGTTTCCCATTTATTCTTCTGGTTTCCCTTTTCTCACCCTCATGTCCCACTTCCTTTGCAGTTTCCTGTTTATTTTTTCCGTTCCCTTTAAATATTTTCTTCCCAAATAAAAACAAGCAAACAAAGAAAATCAGCCCACAGTGGTCTCCTGCATTTGTCTTCTGTCCTTTGTCAAAGGGAATTGGAGCAGGGGGTGGTCTTGGGCTGCTGGCCAAGAAAGAAGGGGGAAGAGAGGCACTGCTTGTCCCTGCCAGGGCCTGAAAAGGTCCCCAGTCTTTTCTTTAGTAGCATCTGTTGGATTCCTTTCCACCTCTCATGTGGTAAGCACTTTTCTGTATAAATTACTATTATTTACCTAGGGAGGCTGTGTGTGGCAACTGGTATGAATAGTTTGGAAATGTCAGTTTAGATGTCAGTGCTCCTGTAAGTGTTCATTCACTTTGACCAAGGTGACCTCTCCATAACCTGATTTCTTAAGATTTGAAGCTCTGTTGGAAACAGACTTCCTGTTATCAAGATAAGTGGATGGTATCTACGCATTTCTTTGCTTGTTTAGGTACACGAAAACTGCTTCAGTCCCCCACCCTCATTATTTCACAAGAGTTTTTTCTCTTTTCTGCTTCCTGGAGACCCTCTGGGCCAGCAGACACGGAGCCATCAGAAGAAGGCCTGGTGTGACGAGGGGCTTTTCCAGTTGAGAGCCAGGAAGGGGAAGCTGGCTGAACTGCTTTTCTTTTGCTCTTGGGTTTTTTGAAGCTGGATGGAGGTGAACTCCTAAGCGATCGTGGACTGAGCCCTACCTCTCCCTGCCTGATCTGCAGGCTCTGGTTACTGTCTCCTGTCTGGTTCACGGCGGCTTGCAGCAAGCTTCACGCCTGCGTGCTGCCTACTGCCTTCGGCTCTGAACCTGCCCAGCAGCCTGGCAAAATAACACAATTTGCAGTGCTCAGATCTTATTCCCGGGAAGATTTGCCAGAAAGCCCCAGGTCAAGCATGAACTAGCATCACTTCAGAAGAGATTCAGCAACCAAACCACTGCAAACAGTAGCTGAGAAATATCTTCCCTTCTCCTTTTTAATAAAGTGTTTGGGAAAATCAGCTGGAGAAGCCGTCAGGGGCACGACTGGCAGTGATGGCTCTGACTTCACCTGCCTCTGCAAGTGAGTCACAGAGTGTTATAAAAAGCAAGGACTTGCCAAGTCTCATTTCTTGGAACTGAGTGGAAATTGTAGAAAGCAGCTGCTCTTTCACTAGTTTATACTTTTCCTGTGTGTTTTTTCTGAAGAGGACCTGGAATCAGAGAAACTTTGCAGCATAAAGGACCTGTTGCTATGTTTGAATAACCGTGGCTCAATCCTGCAAGTGGCTGTTTGTATGGTTCAGATCTTCAAAGGTTTATGCACTTCTTAATTTTTCTCTTTGTGAAGAATCTCGGTGAAACCTGGAAGAAGACACAGGAACACAATTAAACAGGTTTGTAAGTCTTGTGAGCCAATTCCATCCTATCAAAAACCAGGAACCAAACCTCAAAAATTAGGTTAGCTATCATGTATGCTACCTGAAGGGTGTGTGTGTGTGTCTTTTTTTTGTTTGATGCTGTTGAAAAATCTGTTTTCTAGCTTTTCTATGGAGTCACGAAAGACAGAAAGTTACTTGAAAGTGAAATCAACGAAAACCGAGATTCTCAGGGACCAGCCTGATGTTAGGAGTGGAAGTGGCTCATTATGAAAATCACAAACATGGCACCAGCGTAGTGTCAGGGCTTTGGCTACCTGTCAGCAAGCCAAGAGTATCTGTGCACGGGACCATTCCCCTGAGCAGAGTGAAAGACACGTGCAAGTTGTCAGGGTCGGGAGGAATGTGGTGCCAGATGGAAACAACATAAACAGCTGGGAGATTTCATCCGGGATTTTGAGTGAAGACGGGAGACTTTTGTTCTTGTAGCCGACTCGTTCTGCGGGCGGTTTAGATACACCTACCTCTTCGGGGATTTTGCTTTGGGGTCTTGGTAGGTTTTGTGTGGCTTTTTTTTTTTTTTTGGCAGATGCTTAAGATCGCTTTAACCAGCTCGCATATTTCAGCCCGGCTCCGGGGAGGTGCTTTAACTACAGTACTCCGGCATTTTGCAAGTGACCTGCAAACCGCAACAGGGCGAAGGAGGAGAAGAGACTCGTTCGGCAGCCGGGCTGCGCTCTCCCCGCAGAGCCCGCACG
>VXAA01005404.1:488490-559292 GCA_013399115.1 Anseranas semipalmata
AAGGTAAGGGGCTGGCGGGGCGGGATTTCCCCCGGTCTCCGCGCCCCTCTCCCCCCGTTTATTCCGCGACCCCTGCAGCCGCCCGGCTTCGCAACATGGCGAAGCGCCGTGGGGCGTTTGCCCCAGCCCAGCCGCGGCACCTGGAGGGCACTGGGGCTGCCGCCGCCCTCCGCTCGGGCGGGGGCCGCTGGAAAACTGCCCCCGGCCCCCATCGGCGCGCACGGCTCCACCGCTGCGGCAGGGGACGGCGCTTCGGCCGCAGCCCTTCCCCTCCGTAGGGCTGCGTGTGCGGGTGTAGGTGCGCACAGGTGGACGTGCGGTCTCCTCCCGCCGCTCCTGCTCGCCCCTTGCCCGCCGGACCGGGCGCCGGGTGAGGGTCCCCGGCCGGGAGGGGAGCGGCCGCGCCCCTGCGCTCCGCCGCCTCCCTGCTCACCTGCTCCCAGGTGGCCGGGCTGCCTGTCCCTCCCCCGGGTCAGTTTTTGCGGTGGTTAAGCTGGCTTCTCCTAAGGTGGCGTGTGTCGGTGGTGGCAGGCGAGGAGCAGCTGTCGGGTGGGATAATCCTGTCGCATGCCCGTGTCCCTTTGGTGCGCTGCCCTGCTGCCTTCCTTCTCTGCTGCTCGGCCCGTTCCTGCTCTCTGCTAACTTTCCCCGGCATTCCTCCTCCTTCTGCCCCTCTCATCGCCATGACGTGCGCCTCTGTCCACATCGCACCAGCGTGCCAAGGGTGACCTGGGCACACGGTGGAAAACAGGTTTGTGGCATTTCACGGAGTGATTTAAGGTGCTCCTGTCCCCTGAAACCTCTGTAGGGCTGGGTTATGTCCATGAACAGCAAGACACTGCGGCTTCCACGAAACCCGAGTCTGAAGTCAATTAGGAACAGGCAACAGAAGAAGGGTGGAACAGGTTTTTCTTAAGGATATTTTTGGGGAACCAGCCCTCCCACCCCAAAACTGTTCTTTGTCTTAGCTCATGGCTCCTGTACCTCCCGGTTTATAGACGTGCAGCAGTATGACCTTTGGTGGAGTCTGTTTGTTTACTTCAAGTGAAGTACTGAAGATAAAAATATTACTGCTCTAGGTTGTGTCTGCTGAAATATTAACCAAACGATGGATCTCGGGTTTCTTTGCAGCATAGACAGTATTTTAATACGGCCTCTCTTTCCTTTTGTCTTAAAAAATATGGTCCTCCTCCCTTCCTATTGACCATCTTTCTTCTCGTTTGTGATTGTGCAATGTCTGTATGTCAGCTACAAAAATTGCTTACATGGAAGAACATAAATATGACCGTTTTTGTCGTTAGCAACTGGAAATACAGATTCAGCATTGTGTGAGCAGTCTCCTTTTCACGAAACACCGGTGGAAATGCTGTGACCAGAGCCTTTGAGCAGTGGTCTCTCCTAGGCCAGCCCTAAAATGGGTTGCTCGTTTTCTCTCAGTGAGCGGTGGGAGCTGCAAAGAGCTCACAGGGTTTCCAAGGTGTGAGGGAGATACAGTGTATCTTGGCTCGATTCACAGTTCACAGCAAGTGTAGTGCTATTAGCATACGGGTATCTTCAGGTAATGAGATCCTGTGCTCAAAGGTCTATGGAAGCAGGCTGGGGCTGCTGCTTGCTCTGACTGGGGGAGGCTGTTGAAATATAACCAGCTTGGGACAATACTTGTATTGTCACATACTCATAATGGTTGCGGTATTGAGTTATGTGTACTTATAGCTCAGAATAAATGTTTTTGATTGCATGTAATTTTGAAAGCACCCAGAGCATCCCATTAGGTGTAATTGAAGGGAGGTAACAACCCCACAAGGAAGAACACCCAGCAGTGAGTAGGTGCCTGGCTATACATAGCGATAATACAGAGTCCAGGATTGATCTAAAGATACTTCTGTTGTGAAATGCACACACTGAAAAAAATACAGAAGCTTTCCGCCTGGTGACAACTAAATTCATGAAATATGATTGATTTTCTTTCTGTCCATATTCTAGCTGTAAATGGCAAATCACTCACGTTAACTGCTGTATTTTTTCCCTTGTGCATGAAAGCTTATTAAAACCTAAACATCTGAAGTTGAATAATTGGTGCCCTGGGGGTCAAAATAGATTGAGTATATAAGAACTTTTCTCTTCAGCTACAGCAATGAGGTAACAGCAGACTTAAAGTCCACACAATAAAGGCTGCACTAAGAAAGTGCTTGTTAACTTTGATTTTGGTGTCTAGCACTTCTCTTATACTCCTAACTGCTGGGCCAGCTTGTCTTCTAGAACAGTGGATAACTGGTCGAAGATGGGAGATTTCCTTAAAGAATCTGCTATCAACCACACCAGGTGGAAAAATGGAAGCTTTTGGTCCGCGAACCCTCCAAAATCTGGAGCACAGCAGAACCTCTTCTCTCTCTGCTGTGTGGCTGGTAGCCAGAAAGAAAAGACATTTAACATCTCAGTGTGCACAGCCCAATCCTGTTACCTCCATTGAAAGAGAATTGGAGAGGTGCTTTGCTTGTGTGTGTGTTTTCCACATATGGATAGGTTTGGTTCTCATATTGCCTTTGAAACCAAGATTTCTTCTTGCTTTTTCCTTTAACAGCATCTGGTTCTGTGTCTCCTTTGTCCATAGGGGTTCAAGGTTTTCATCATTCTAGTCCTGAGCTGGGTTCCCAAGGAGGTTAATCAACACCCTGTGACTGGATGGCTTTGAACTGATTTTGAAGCCTCTGTATTTGTTTTGTGGTACAGAAAGCAGCCTGATGCCCGAAATACCCATTTTGCTAAAGCTAGGGCAATACTTAATCAACACCTGCTAAAACTGTAAGTCACTAAAAATACTGCTGGTAACTAAACTAACAGTGCACTTATAGATATTGAATATTCACAGTGGAAAAAAAAAAAGGAATAAGGGGCTAATTTGTTGTTTTCAGTGCTTTCACTAAGGGTTGTGACTGTTGCCATTAGACTCCACTTCATCTGTTTGTTTATTCCTCCAACACATACGATTTTCTCATAGTTTTGTACATACCTTGATTTAACCCCGATTTCAATTTCCCATCTTGGGTATCGAGTTATATGATTGTTGCCATTTTAATTTTATGTTTGGTGGGAACTTCAGCTGCTACTACAGTCACAAGGGACTGCTGGTTTTCCCACTGTTCTGCATGTACACAAACCTACACACACAGTAAAGTTTCATCTCAGTCAGTGAGACTGCTTGGTCTGCATGTGGCAAAGAATTTGCACAAGGATTTGTTCACAAAACAGAGTGCTCAATTCACTGAAAAAGGAAGATGAGGTGTCTTTTGTAGCATTTGGTACTTTAGTGATTCTGTATCATTTTGCTTGTTTTCCTGTGAGCTTACTCACAGATTTCTTGAAAAGAGCATGGGGATGTGGGAAAAAGCAACCTTCACTATTATGTCATGCTTTTTTTTTTTTTTTTTTCCCTCTATAGCACATTATGGACTTTGAGGGGGTAAAAAATTAGTCAGTTAAAAATGCAAACATGGTTAGCATTAGCTTTTGAGGACCAGTTTTCATTTTGAGCTGTATCCATGAGCCCACACTCACTAACACATGCCTTTGATTTTATTCACTAATGTAATTTTCAGTAAAACTTTTCAATATGAGCCAGCTCAGGGCCTTGAATGCTACTAGTTGAACACATTCAACCCTTTCTTCCCTTTGCTCTCTGTGCCACTATCTATGCAATTAAAGTTGCTCATGCTGTGACTCTCCACAGGAATGAGATCTGAAGTGGAAATAGCAAATTACAAATTACTTTGTTTGCATTTATTACCTCTGTCATTTTCTGAATAGACTCTAGCAATGTTATGCTATTTTGGATGGACACACTTAGTAGATGTCTCTAACTTCAAAGGTTCATGACTGGTATTTCACGTGGAATTTGTACATCTTGCCTTAAGTTATACATTTCTGTTGTTTAATGTTCTGATGCATAGCGGGCATCTTCATTACTAAGGGTGCGGCAGGGGATTCTAGTTTCATTTGTTCTTAAAGCTTCACTCAAGCTGGCATTTTGACCAACCATGGAAATTGCATGTTCTGTAATAAAACTGTGGCTTGTGAAATGATGAACCTGTTGTCCTGGAATACTGTGAAACCTTTGAGTGTTTCAACAGAATATTTAGGAAACACATTCTAAGAATGGTATTAGTTGAGTTAGTGTAGGTGTTTGTTATGGATGGTATAACTCCAAGTAGGCTTCGTACAGATAAATTTCCTTTTTTTTTTTCTTCTTTTCAAGAATGTACTGGTTTTATGTAAGATGGAGGAATTATATTTTAATAATTCAAAATGTTACAAGTTATAGATTTTATGGATTTTATAGATTACCACTGCAGGTAAGGGAACATACAACTTCTTTCAAGCATCCCATGAGCACAGAGGAGCTGTGTTCAGCTGGCTTAATTGTGAAGCTGCCATAGATGGTTTTTAGGGCAGGGGGTGGAATTTACTGCAGACCCTAAATGTTTCAGACTTCACTTACTGCAAGAGCATCACCGTGAGCCTTAATGTCTGTAGCTCAGTTTTTTTTTTTTATCTGGAAAATAAAGGGATGACTCATGGGGATTTGTGTATTACTTTGATTTCTGCTCCTGCATGTAAAAGCATTTTTAAAATTTGACCAAGTAGAAAAGCAGGCACTAGGCTTGCTGCTTCTCCCATCAGTACTCCCTTCTCCCCCCCCTCGCCTTCCAGAAGTTGGCTTATGTGCAAAGAGAAGCTGAAAGTCAGATGTTAGCAGTACTTTTTCACTCTTCATTAATGTAGGTCCAGAGCCATCAGGAAAGGGAAACAATATGTAACATACCTCCCAAATTAGCTGCTAAAAATTTGATCTAAAGAACAGGAGAAATGCATGAGATCAGAGAAGTGTGTTTGTTCTTTCATATTTGCAGATGCAAAGTGAGATACAAGATTATGCCGATCTTATCACTGTTTTCACTTTAGGTGGAATTTGGCATTACTGTGATTTGTTCACGTAATGCTCCTAGTGGTTTGTCTTCCATGTGAAAAGTGAACCTTGGTTAATGAGCACTTTCTTTTGTTCTGGGGTGGTTGAGAGGCCTTAACATTAACTCTCTGAATAGCTCTGAATGCTCTTCTTGTGAAGATGAAGAACTCTTCTCGTAGTTCTTGATGTACTTTTTCTTTTTCCAATGCCACTGCTTTTTTTTTTTTTTTTTGCTTGCTTCCACAGTGTGTCTGAGGTGTCATCTTCTCTATTTCCTGAGTTAAAGATCTCATTATTTCCATTTTATTTCCATTGTAAAATATAACATGGAGTAATTAGTCTTGAGAACGCATTCTGTTTCTATTCCATAAAGAATTTAACACTCAGTGTTTCAGGGGGTTACGTATTTCATTGATGCAGGCATTCAGTAGGAGCTCAGTGCCTTTGAAAATCCCACTGTACATCATAGACCTATACATTCCAAATGTTTTTATTACACCTATCATGGGAATGTAAGACCTTTGTGCAAAGCATGTGACATTCATCTCCCATATTCAATTCTTCAGTGTCAGTCAGTGCATACGACAATTATATGGCAAGGGCTATTCAATGGAATTGAGTTACCTTGTGAAGAGTTTGTGATACCAAGTTGTAATAAAATACAGCTTGATGATCTTCCATGCCATTTTAAAAATGGAGAAGTCAGCCACTTATAGATAGGCCTCTAAAGTAATTTACAACTTTGCACAACATGTCTTGAGAATCCTGTGAATGCATTATATTGCCTGCAGTTGGAGATATAAATACATGTGTGTGGTTCTCATTGAGAGTTTGGTGGCAGACTGTATATATTTTTCTACTTTCGTTTCAATGTCGTCTCAGGCTTGTTTTTCCCATAGTGGAATTGCTTATTCTCTTCTCCACTTCTATTGTTATTTATTGCTTTGCAATCCTTTCCATGTGCTGTCACAACCTTGGTGTAATGTTTCATCTCTTTTGTTTCCTTCTCTTCCTGTATTCAGGGATAAAGAATTGTCCAGGAGTTAGGGCAGAGGGCTAGGAGGTAGGAGAATCCAGTCTGTTCCTACTTCAGCTGCAAACTTCCTAATAGCTAATTAACTCCTGCCTAGCTGGTGATTAGCCTCTTTGTGCTTTCTCACTCACGGAGGGCAGGACAGAGTGAGGAATCTGGACTTTGTACCTTAGTGTCCATTAGGTAAATTACCTGTGTGATGAAAGTCCTACCACTGCTGAGAAACAAGCACTGCTTCTCTGTTGTAGTTACTGTTTTCCTTCCGTTGCTGCTCCTGTGCTAAAGCAGTGATGCATTTTGAACCTTGCCTTCTGCCTTGGTCCATGTTCTTCTCCCTGCTCAGCCTGGCCCGTGAGTTAGCTCTTACTGTTTTCCATTCTTCTCTGCTTGCTCAAACCATGTTTCTCCACAATCTTCCATATTGTGTTCCATCCTGTTCTTGAGTCTTGATATAACTCTAATCTCCTGTTTTATTTCTTCCTGATTCTTTATTTATCCTGTAAGTTTTCCCCACCCTTTGTTTCGTTGTGCATAGTGCTTCATGTCCAGCTTCACACAATGTACTTCCCACCACTACTTGCAACAAAGCTGTTTCTTTCTCACAAACCAGCTCTTTTTCCCCTTGTGTCCATTTGTGTCATTAGTCTTTATTCCAGTGTTTATCTGAAATGCATTTCAGATATATTGATCTCAGTGGGATAGTTCATATTTGAAATTACATGGATAATCAAGTCTTTGGCTTGATTATGGCTTATATGGCTTTAAAAGTAATGTATTCTCTAATGGTTTAATGCTGTATTTTCTCTAGGCAATAATTTTAAGCTCACTTCAAGCTGCTGTAGAGCTCAAGACCTGAATAGGAGGTGTTAGAGTGTGTGTAGGCATTTGTTTTCTGTATGTGAGTGAGGTGTCTAATACACACACAAAAAATCTGTTCGATTGATGTCTTACTGAATATGAGTGTAAGATGTAATCAGACGTGCCTTCACTAACCAGTGGCATTTGTTCATTTCTACTTAGAATTTACAGCTTTTCTCAATTTTTATGTTAAAGTTAAATGTTGATATGAAAGAAAAAAGATGTGTTCATATGTTTCTTAAACTATGACAGTGCAGAGCACAGCCCTAGAGGAGAAGCGAGTTGCTTTTGACGCCCAGTGTTGGTGATGACTGATTCAAGTAGCAGTCTTGTGCAGTTTATCAACAGTTTTATTTTTCAGAGGGAGTTGGTCTTCTGAGTTGGGGGTTTGGCAGATGTGATGGTCCTACTGGCCTGTTTAGTCCAGCATTTTGTGCTCCACAGTGGCAAGTCGCTTTGAGCAGCTGGCAGCAGTGAAGTACATCTTCCACAGAAAAATGTTTTCTTACTTTTTTGGAGGAGGTGGATGCACAGAGCATGAAGGTTTGTCCCACCACATTCTCTGAGTATTTTAAACAGTACTTTTATAACTGTGAAAGTCCTTCTTGTCCATAGAGATGTCCACTCTCCTTTTTAACATCATCTCAAGATCTTGATGTTGGAGACAGCTGTTTTGTCTCTCTGCCTCAGTTTTCCTATTTATAAAAATGAAAATGTATCTGTCTCTCAGGAGTTCTGGGAAGCTTAATTAGCAAATGTTTACACAGCCTTTTGAAGATGTAAAGCACCATATAAACACTAAGTATTATTATTATTACCACCAGCTGCTTCATAGTAATTGCAGTAATAAAAGTGTCAATGCTAGTGGTTGTATTATCCTTGCTCTAGCAGTAGGTTGGTTTGCATCGTTATTGGGATCCTGAGAGCTCTTCCGTTTTCATTGTACTGCGCAGGAAACGAGACGTTCCAAATATTTGGCAAGGTAGCCCACCCTGAAGTTAGTGTATAGAGTGCCACTTCGCATATTTCCTTTTTCAATCAAGTTTGCATTCCAGAACATATTTTTCATGAAATCTCGTAAGCTGTCCACATGCTCTGACATCATCTTTTCACACTGTGTCTAGTGTTCCTCTCGCAGGGAAGCAAGCTGAACAATGCAGACATTGAGGGCAGTTAGTAAAAGTGATGATGCAGACTCTACTGAGATACAACATGTGGGAGAACTGAGATAGGAGAAGCAGGGCTTCCAGCTATGAAATCTTTGTGAAGGACTTCTTTAAAGGAAAAAAAGAAAAGTTAAAGTCCGTAACTGGGAAAGAATGAAACCTCTTCTGCAGCAAGACAGTGTTTGCAAGTCACAGGGCTGACTGGGGGGTGGTCTATGCTGTGCGGTGTCTGAGCTGATTAGAAATGAGCCAGCAGCAGTTGCGTTCATGGTGTTTGTATGTAAAGGAAGAGATCTTTTAGACGTGGTTGATAACTGGTAGTATAGGGAAAGAGACGTGGTATAAATCACAATTAGCCTTTATGTTTTTTTTTTTTTTTTTTTAGGTTTACTTTTGTAAAACATCCATGACTTAATGCTGAGCTATTTTTATTAATGTTCTTGTGCTTATCTCACATAACCAGCTTGTTAAAAGAGCGTATGAACACTTTTTAAGCCTCTGACTTATAAATTGTGAGAAAGAGAAAAGAAGATTGATTCCAACAGGCTTGAAGGTAGATTCATTTTTCTTCTAGCTAGTAAAATGAGCGAGGGGAAAAATTAAACTGAAACCTTAGTGGGTCAGTCTGTTTTAACTGGATGGAAAATTATTAGATGCTGCTCTAATGTACAATTTAATTGTAAAACTTGAACCTAATAGAAAGCAAATGCAGGAGAATTCTGTTTTGGTGAATTGACGATGCTATCTCCTAGTAATTTCTGCTTGGAGTAATAAGGATAAGAAAAAATAGAATAATAAAGGAACACTGAGGGGGAACAATTATTTTGCTATCATATCCTGAAGATCTGAGGGGGTTACTTGGTTGTATTATAAGAAGAATCTTGTGCTGCTGGAATGTTGGGTAGGATCAGTAATGATTGTGCTTTGAAGAAAATGTCTCTGTTCTTTTTACTATAAACATTTGAGATAAGATGCAAAAGTTTGGAAGAACACAACACACTCTGTGAGTTCTTTCAGCATTCTTAATTGCTGATTATGAGATCTCCATTTAATATTGTTGCACATTTTGGGTGATTTTTAGTGAGTCCCACTTCGCTAAGTTGGGCCTGTAACAAGTGATCAATTAGTAGTTGTATCTTAGTATCTAATACAGTGCTTATTTAAATTGCTAGGGATGTTTCCCAGTAGCTTCTGGATCAGTTGTAGTTATGAAGACCTGGATGAGTTTACACGTTAGAGAGGTCACGTGAATCGGGATCATGGGCAGCATCACTTCATAGTGGCTGGACTACCAGGACTCCTAAACCAGAAATGATGCAAAGCAGGAACTGATTCGGTCCTTTATGATTCTGTGTAAGCAAATTTTCAGGTAACTTTGAACACCATTAAAAAGCAAGAAGAAAAGTCACCAGCCTTCTGTATTTTTTTTAAATTTAGGGAAATCTTATTTCACAAACATCTATAAACATAGAACTGATAAGTCCTTTAACATAGAAACAGGAGTAGTTTGAACACATAAGAGGTAGGCAATGTAACCGTGAGGCCCCAAAGGAGTCCCAGATGCTGGCTAGCAGGTTCATAGAATTTTGGAGCAGGACTTGCATATTGGTTTAACTGTTCAAAATATTTTCAGTAGCAAAGTGGAATAAAATTCAAAGTATTGTATTACAGTTGTTCTCTCTTTATTGTGCGAGTCTGGTGATATCCCATTTTGAACAAAAGTCTGTTTTTTGTTGTTTTTTTTTTTTTTGAGGGCTGCAGGAATGAGCAACTGTTTTATGCTCCCTGCATACAGTAGTACAGCAATTTGATAGGAATTTCTTTTTCTGTTATCCTAGACTGTAACATATAGTAGTATAATAGCTATCTTTTGAAGTACAGAAAATTTGCCTAAGGGACCATCATTTTAAAGTCTAATATGAAATTCTGTTTTAATAAGGTTCACTCCTTGCACGTTTTAAGTGCAAGGAAATGTGTATGTTGAAACCTTGCTAATCCTTCATTTGCACAAAGTATTTGGCTCTTTCACTAACTGTCAAGGAATTAATGGTGTGCTTCAGTGAGATCTTGCATTACTAGACTGTATTATAAGAGATTCTACACTGCATGTGATGGTGCTTTATGAATTATCATAATAAATAAAATGAAACTGCCATTGTCAAAACATGAGCAAAGCAATCCAATTCTGATTGTTCGTGTACTCACTCGCTCACAAAATTAAGTGATTTCCAGTGGACTCACAGGCCATACATACAAATTGGTGAGCTTTTTTGTGTTATGTTGTGCTTGTGACCAGTTAAACAATGGTGTAGCTGACAAAAAGTAACTATTGATGAGGTGACAGCGCCTCTCTTCTGTACTTCCTCCTTTGGTCTTGTACTTAGAAATGAAGCAAAAAGGTAACACGTATATTGGTGCACTTAATTAATTCAGATCCCTGCGTGAACCAGGACAGCGTGATCTCTGGCAATTATTGTATGGTAACAGGCTTTGAATGAAGTCGTTCAGAGGGGTGCCTGCAGCAGGGATGTCAGGACAGTGCAGGCATACCCAAGCTGATTTTAATTGTATTCCTCCAATGCGGGAGCCAGGCTACAGTTGCATGGGATGCTGTGGTTTCCGTGCCTCTTGGCTGAGGACAGAGGTCCTTGCTGCCACCGCTAAATCATATCTAGTGCCTGAACCTGGGTGTGCTGTCTGCATTGTAGACGTGTCCTCCATCTGCATGCTTGTCTGCAGTTCTGCACCTGGCTAATGCAGCCTGTGTAGAAGATAGTACGTATTGTTTACATTTCAGGCTGATGGAGTGAGTGGGATAAAATTGCGATTTCAGAATATCTACCTATTTGTATTGTGTTAGCTTGTCCAGATCTTAGCCAGTGACTGGAGGCTTGTGGTACTAGGCACGCAATTTCAAGAGAATTTTATTGTTTAAACATAATGTCTATTTTTAAGTCATATAATCTATAAAACCTGTTTAAGGACACAAGGGATTGTTACATCATTTAGTTTGACCTCCAGAGTATATGAAGGAGGAGAGTTTCTGCCCTTCTATTTCTGTTAGGACAATATAAAACAAGATTTCTTGTCCTTCCTCTTTGTCCGTGATAGACACAATAATTTAAACTGCCTGCCTCTGGCAAATATTGGCATTTTTCACTAAGTACATTAGTGAATTTCTAGCAGTTCTGTGTTTGAATTGTGTGAATGCCAGAATGCGGTGATACCCTCTAGATACTGTTGTTCGTATTTATATATTTTTTGGCACATAGCAGATGCAGTACATATTTCCTCCTCTGCATATAGACCTTTCCCTCAAAACCTCATAGGCTAAAATCAGATGATCCTGGAGCCTGTCCTTCTTTCTCTTCATGCTTCACTGTATAAATTGTATAAGCTCGGATCACTTTCTCAACTGCTATATACTTCTATGCATAACAATTTTTGGATCACATGGCTGACAGACATTTGGTTGGAAAACGTTTTTTAAGAGTTAAAGGCTATATTGCCCTGTGAGAAATATCCATGGAAGTGTTGGTGAGGTTCTTATTTATTTCCACCTTGGCAGATTTGAGAGTCTGGGCCTTTTCTACCTCCTAAACCAAGGAGACGGTGTCGTACAGTGACTCAGGTGTCCAGATGCATGCTGTCCTAATAACGCTTTTTCTCTGTAGTCATATCTTCTTTATGGCTGCTATTGAAAAAGATTCGCAGATGTTACTTCAGGCAGTTTAGTAAATTGAATGCACAATGACTGTGTGGGAATGTGTCACAACTGATGCAAGTCCTGCTTGGTCTTAAAACCTCCTTCACAAGAGTTTTAATACAATGACTTCTTTAAGATGTAAACAAAAATGCATAGTAATTTTAGATATGACCTTGCTCTTTGTGCTCACTGCTTGTCTGCCCTGCATGGGACTCTTGCTTCCAGTAATGAGGAAATGTTCTGAGGCAGTGCTGTTGCCGTGATGACTTATAGAAATAATGGAGACTTCCAGATATTCCCCTGTTCTTCCCCTCTGGTGGATGTATAGCTTCAGGAATCAAATGACCTTAAAACGATGCAGATCTAGAGCTTGGAGTCATTTTTGTGGTTGAGAAATGTTATTTCATTGATGTTGGGATGGTGGTGCTGCACTCAGTGATTGTAAACCATGTGTGATTAACATTCTTGGTCTAAATGTGCACTCTTCACTCTGGACACATTACCCTTCTAGAGCTTAAAGAAATGCAATGAATCATTGCTTTGGCAGGAAAAAAAAAATTACAGGGCTTTTGCCCTCTCTTGCTTTTTCCTCATTTATGAATTTAAGACTGCTTGTGTATAAATTCTGCACAGATAGTTTTTCAGTTTCTTTCCAGTTTTACAACAGCTGCATATACTTCTTTTTCATCTAGACATACTGTCTTTCCTAGGAAGACACATCTGGTTATGTACATATGTCTTCAGCAGTTAATAATTTCCAGAAAATGATACAATTCATGTACTGTGAATCTGATAAAGTGTAAGGTCTGGTGTACAGTAGTATTCAAAAGTTTGTAGTTTCTGCCCTTTATTCTTTGGATGTAGTAAGCAGAAATCTTTTGTTTCAAAACTTACCAAGACTTGACTAAGATCTGCCTTGACCAGTTTGAATGTATTCTTCAGTCTGGTTGGAAATGTTGGCTGATAAAGCTTGGTGGTGGTGTTCATGAAAGAGTTGCCCTCAAGTGCGGGGTAGAGGGGTAATTCAGGATGAAAATCCTGATCTGTAAGAATTTGTTCCAGTGATAGTAATGGGGCAACTTGTCTTTCTGCCTGCTGTTAAAATTAAATGCTTGTGAGATTGAGGCATAAAATCTCAGATAGGAAAAAAAAACACCAAAAACCAAACAAATAATAATAATAATAAACAAAATACAAAACCAAGAACAAAACCCAAGAAAATTCTGATTCTTATCTTATTAATAGAATCTTAGATCATATGGAAACAATTTAAAAGACTTTGTCACCATTTTTTGTGTCTATTTTAGTGTGAGTAGTGACTTTTGTTTGAAGTGTGTGCTATTTTAAATGAGCATTATTTTTCATGAGAACTGTGTTGGGCAATGTCTAACTCCAGACACAAAAGCAAATAAACCAAGAAAAACTCTTTGTTTATTAGAGACGAGAGTGAGAGAGAGAGAGAGAGAGAGAAAGAGAGAGAGTTCTAAAACTACATAATGGTCTCCCTTGTCTCTTTAGTATTCCTTAATGTTTTTTTTTTTCAGTCATCAGGTATTACTCCATCTCATTGGTAAGTCACTGGGGTATAGACTACAAAGAAGTCTTAAAATGCTTTCCGTCTTCAAACTTGTATAGTGAAGAGAGGCTAAAGGTGCTGTAATACACTGATTCATGTAGGTTGATTCTGATTTTGCTCTGTTCAGCTGTAGATTTCAGAGGAGAGGTGGAAATTCAGAGATTGACGTAGGTGTTAAATGAAAAATAACATAATTTGGGCACTTCATTTTACCCTGGTGAAGTAACATGAGAATTAACCTCTCTGTTTTGGGGCTGTTCATTTTATAAAAAGCTGGGATAATGTGTGTGTAAGGTTGGCAACTTGAAATTTCTGAAGCTAAATAATGAAATATGGCAGGTTCTTCTCAATGTTACTATTCAGTATTGCCACAAACCTATTCTATTCTATTCTACTCTACTCATTGTAAACTTCTCTAACCTCTTTTCCATTACAGTCTGTCACAATTTCCAGTTGCTTGCGAGGCCAAAGAATCAGCTGTCATGATTTCAGGATTGGCACTGTAGATGTAGGTATACTAAATGTGGTGCGTGATGTGAAGAGTAAGAAAATGGAGTTGTTGACTGGGGAATGAGCAGTACATGACTGAGAGTTAGGAGAGACCTCAAGGTCCCATATCAAGAAGCCCTTGAATTTGCTTTCACTCAATTCTTTCTCCATCTAGACTTATCCCTGTAAAGGCTAACAGTTAAATGGGAAATACATCACTAAGGAACTTTATTGTTTTTTATAGCATCGACTGTATGGATGGAGCAGAAGAAATGGTTTTTGTTTCTATATGCTTTTACAGTATCCAGAGACTTTGTACTGGCTGATGACCTGTGTGGTTAGCTACCAGACAGTGAAAAATGCAATGACTGCCCCAGTGGCCTAGCAAATTAAATTCCCAGCCATGATATCAGGTGGGGCTGTGACAGCAGTAGCAAACAGAGGTCTGGAGTGGGGAACATCAGTACTGCCACTCAGGAAACCAGAGCTGGTGGCTTTTGTCCCTCTTCTGCAAAGCCCCGGGATTCTTCTGTCATGTTGAGTTCAGTCTTCTGAGTCTTCTGAAAACAATGAACTGGCTGACCTCCAGTAGCATGATTTTTATCTTGAATTAACAATAAGTTGCCTTTGCTCACAAAAGCAAGTACTTTTTTTTAAAACTAAAATTGCTTTCTCTTCTTGGGGATTCTAACATGTTTGCTAACATGTGAAATATACTCTCCCCCCTCCCCCCCCTCCACACTCCTCCTACAATAATCCTATTGCTGTCAGTCTCTTCGATCTGCCCAGGATTTTAATGAGTCATTTAAAAACAGATATCTATTTTGGCAATTTGACTGTGATGCTGTCTCTGAAGTCAGCTACCATTTTGAGAATGACATCTGAGTCTGCCTATGTTTCTGCATGACTGGAAACTGTCACTACTCATTTAAACTTATTAGTGTTGGAAATGGATATGCTGGTTCATCTAACAAGGATGAAACTCTAGGCACTAACATTCAAATTCAAATGTTGTTCCCAAATGTAAAGGAAGAGGTGATTGTAGTCATGAGAGTTTGGACAACTGGGGGTAAAAGCTGCACTGCAGCTCAAGGAGGTGTTGGGTGCTTTGCCTACAGGTCGCTAGAAGAAGGTTGTGGCATTTTGGCCAATTCAAGAAAATGCTGTGTTTGAATATACAAGTTTAATACAATAATTCAGTGCTTCAGCTGAAGATTATACCATGGAAGATACTAAGTCTTGCTCTAAGGAGGAGACTTAAGTTAGGAATACTCATTTTGAGGGGAAAAAAATGAGCATTTGAGAAATGAGATGTTTGAGAGGGCAGATGCAAAGCTCTGACTGAAAGCTGAGCCTCTGTTATGACTCTTGAGAGTCCATGCATACAGTGAAGGCATGCAAAATGTTTTTCAAAAATACAGGCCTGGAGAACAATGGCCATGACCCTCCGTCTATCTCTAAAGGATCTGAAGAGCTCAGGACACAGGAGCACTGCTGGCACACAATCATTTTTCTCATCTAAACGGGCTGTGAGCCAAAAGAGCAGAAAGAGACAAAAGCAGTCCCTGGCTGACTGGGACTGCCCGTAGCATAGCACTGCCACTGCTCATCTCACAAGGCTGTACCGTGCAAAACCATGTTTTAATTTATTCATTATTCTTCCAGTCTATTATGTCTAAATATATTCCCTGAGCAGAGATTGTTTTTGTCTATTTAGGCACTCCTATGCCTAGATACAAGCCTGGAGCATGCTAGTAATAGGAGCATTTTGATTAACAGTACCCTCACCGTTTGAGACTAGTGGTGTGTTAAAATGAACAACTGATGTTCCTGAAATGTAAAACTGACCTGACAAAGTGTGATTTATATTTTTTTTTTCCTTTCTTTCTTTTTCTCTTCTTTCCTTTCACCAAGCTGTAGATGAGTCTTAATTCTGACGCTGCCATGCAGTTACACCACTGGTTAACATCTCTGCAACCTGTAGAGAACATATGCTCTGAAATGTTTACCTCATCAGACAGTAAAATAGAACTTAAATGATAGTTATAACTGAATCTTTGTTTAACCTTTTGCTTTTTCCCTAAGTAAAGTTCAAACTGCAGGAGAAATGCAACGATCTTGTCTGAAACCGATGGCTAATAGAGAATGCAGAGGTGACTGTCAAGTTGATGGTGACAGTTAGGACAAACTAGATGCTACTAATGGATTTGAGACTTCCATACTGCCTCTCACTAACCCATTTATTTCTCTGTAACAGACGACTTGTGGCTGTCTGTTGAACTATCAGCCTTTTTAAAGTAAGCTTACAGTTCTGCTAACCTCTGATGCATCAATTTGGAGACTCTTTCCTCTCTTGACTGATAGTACTATTGGGAGGAAAAGGAAGTTTTGCAACCTTTAAACTTCCTGAAGAAAAAAAGAAAAAGCTGTTAAGATTCCTTTAAAATAAATCAAAAACAAGACCGAAGAACTCAGTGACTCACAGCTTACAGGAACATCAGCTTTTTTTCTCTGTGATGATAACTAGATAGAATTTTTTCCTATTTATCCCAAAGGAAGGCAAACTTTGCCAGCTTTTTCTTTTTCTTTCTTTCTTTTTTTTTTTTTTTACAGCTGCTCCACTTCAGTATTGCAACTACATTTAAAGGAATAGTATGAAATTTCATCCATTGGTAAAATGAGGATGCTCCTGAACAATTAATAAAATCAGGTTTGAACATTAAATAAAAGGAAATGGGGAGTCAGTTGAAAAATACATGAGGATTTTCCACAAGGCATGGTATAAATGACTGAGGTGGACATTCACAGAAATGCTTACAAAGAAAGACATTTTCATTGTAGCAAGCAGTCTGCAGCTCACTGATTGGGAGAAGAATGCTGTTTCCAATAACAAAATTTGTTTCTGTAACACAGTAGTGAGGCTTTGGCTCAGATTAAAACGGCAATATTCCCTTATTAAAGCAATAATGCTAACTAGTGAATGAGGGATCTTTTTCAAGTAAAGTCATGTTTCCTGTATGACTTAGTGACCCGATCTTAAAGAAGGATCTTACCTGATCTGCCTTTGAAGTTGTATGGCATTATGCATTACACATTTTTAAAACTCTTTTAGTAAATAACATTTTAAAAAGATGTGCTTTCATCTAATAGACACGCTCTATATGCAAAAATTTTAGCTCATGGGGACCATCTTGTTCTCCCTGATGATTTTTTTTTGACAACTCATAGTGTTTTCACTTTTGAATATTGTGCATAGTGCTTTCTTTTGACCTTCAGGGAAAAAAGAAGAGTGTGTTTTTGATTTTAACTGTAATAATGTTTTGTTTTGCTTTGTTTTTCAGGCACTTGAAATAGTGATGTAGTTCTTAGATAACAGTAGCTATCCTGTCCATTTTGCTCTCACAACTGCATCAGAAACCTGATTCGTCCTGGAGCTTGAAAAAGTTGCTATGGTAACTGGGCACTATACATCCCATTTGGGACTTGAGTTAGGTGTGCATATTTCATTCAATTTTCTAGTCCTGATGAAATGTGTTAAGTCTCTGAGCTCCAATAAGACGTCATCTTGGGTGTATTAAGAAAAAGTATCTCCTCACTGTGTCTGCCCCCCGTCGCTGCATCCCGTTTGCATGTGGCTTTGTCTTCGCTCCGCAGTGAGCAAGTGACCAAGGATGCTGCTCTGGCGCTTCCCGTGTGCATCAGCTGGACATCGGCCGGTGTCCTGTGCCTAGCTGGGCTGGTAGGCCTCTGAAGACCTCTTCATCACCCCCTTCCTGTGCTGTGAACAAGTAAAAGGGACTGTCTGTGTGCTTAAAGGAAAGGAGGAAACCTTGATGGGGTTGAACTGTTAGGAACCGTTGTGTAAATACTTTTGTGTTAGCTAGTAAGAATAGTTTCCTCCTCTTTCATTTTTATGCTCTTTTGCAAAGCTTTAATCAAAAGAAGCTCCGCTTTTAAGATGCAGGCATCTCCCACACGCAAGAATGTGACGGCTCTCTCTTTCTTCTTCCGTGTAAGATGTTCTCTCTTACTTCGGGTGATGTTTTCACATTCACTCTGTGGTAGGGCTCTGGGCCAACCATGTCTGTGCCCGGAGCACTCAATAGAGCAGAGGCCAGATCACAGATGATGGGCTGGGTGCCTCTCTGAGCTTGCAGCTGTATTGAATTATTGTGGTGCCTTTTTTTTTTTTTTTTTAACATTCTGGCTGAGGGGTTTAGCACCATATGTGAGCTGTTTTTAGAGGGGCTCTCACATTGTAGAGTCCATTTCGGTGAGACAGAATAGGATCTGGGAGGGAGAGCAATCTCAGTTGTTGGTTGTAGGTGTACTTTGTGTGCAAATTTGCCAGCCTAACTTATAGTGCCAAAAATTATTTGTGAGAGTGTTTCTTAACATAGTCAGGTCCTGGTAACTTGTTACATTCAACTTTTGCAGGACATAAAATTATTTTTGCTAGGTTTGTTGGGAAATATGTAAATATTTATTCAGTTCCAACTGGTAGCTTCCTATTGCCTACTTCTCATCATCAGTTTATTTGCAGCACTGAGTGATGGCTGTGGTGCCTTTGGGGTAAAAAACAAAGAGCAGATGGATCTTTCTTGAGCACAGACTTCCTTTGGGCCCTGCTTGTGATGGGTTTTTCATGACTTTGTGATAAGTAAGAAGCCACTTGCCTAATAGAGGGAAACTCTATATCTTCCCTGTGCCAGGATATCTTGAGGTGATTCTTCTTTTTTTTTTTTTTTCTTTTTTAATCTCAGAATCACAGAGGGAGATCTGTTTCTCAACTAATACTGCAAGTTCTTCTTTGCCCTTGGAGAATATTCCCCTACAGATCTGGGGGGTTATTTCTGTTTTGTTGTGGTTTTTTATTTGAGCCAGTTTTAGTAAACAAGTTGAAGTTGCTCAAGGCTAGAGATACAGAGAAATTTAGGGTGGTGACCTGAGGCCTTGTGCTGAGACATGTTTGCAAACCAACTCTGCTACCAGCATGGAAGCCACAGGTAACTTGTTCTGTCCATAAGCCTCCATGAAGAGGAAGGCAAATGGTAAGTATCTCAAAATACAATGTTAGTACTTAGCTTTCTGCCTTTCCTGGAGGTAAGGGGAGGGAGTTATTGTGCATGTCCACAGTTCTTTTTTTCCTTTCTTTTATGATCGTTAATGGTTGAGTGTGGGGTAGTATTTTACATGGTTATAATTAGAAATGTGTTGTTGATGCTTTGAATTTCAGTCCTGACTTGAATATAAATAACCATTCAGTTAGATAGAACAGGTATAGTTTATATCCCCAGGACACTGATTGAGAATAACTATGTAAAGCTGCAGATATTTCCCTTCCCTCATGCAAATTTAGCCGGAAACATATGCCCCCAACCCACTCCTTGTTCTGTAGTCTTGCTTAACGTGGAACATAATGGGGTGAAACATGGGTTTTGTAAGAGCTTACAAAGGGGAGAAGTAAGAATTGTGGACTTTGTAATTTTTTTCTTGCTTTTTTTTTTTTAGGTACAAAATAAGTCGAGCTCCTGTATCTGCTGCTATATCCCAGTGCTTGCACTGGGAAGTGCTCAGCAATGTTTCATGGCTTGGGCTTGCAGAAGTTCTCTGCTGGGCTGTGCAGGTTGTGGCAGAGGAATGGGGTTTTCATTCCTGGTTTTGCAAGGAAGTTCATAGTGCAAATAATACTGAAAACTATCCAGTCAAAAAGGATTCGCAGATTTCTAAAAAACAATATGCCAAGCTAAAGTTAGATTTTAGGAACTGTGTAAGCATTAATGCATGCAGAAACTTTTTATTTTCTTGCCTGACTAGCGAACTGTCATTTTTCACACCGTGAAGAAGAATCCACATGTAGCCTGGATAATACACAATCATGTCTCACTGGAACTTTCAAATCTGATTTTTAGGGTTGACAGGCTCTTTGTCATATCAGCATTGTACGGCTGTAGTGCAAACAAATTGTAAGTACCTAGAAAAGAAGACTGAAAAATGTGCCAAATTTTTAATGCTGGGGATTGTTATGTCTCTGAGTAAGTCTTGTATGCAAAACATTTTTACTTCCCTCAGGAAAACAGGTAATTAAACATAATATTCTCATTTTCCTGTTCTTGCAGTATTTTTGCAGCTAGGTAGTAAGCATTTTTTTTTTTAATCTACCTGTGCCCACCTGTGCGTGGTTCTGAAAGCAGTCTTTATTTCTGGCAGCTTCACATAAACCAGTTGAATTTTGGGGATGAAGTTTCACCATACTACTGCTACTCCCCGTAGGAGCAGGGAGGGAGGTACATGTTTGAATTCCTAGCTGCATGTTGGCAACATTGTGGTCAAAACTTTTTTTCTTGGTCTCTTCAGCAGCCATCCCAGCATTGCCGCTATTGGTATAGATAATGGTTAAAAAATGAGCCAAGTGACTTAAACTCCCATTTCTGTAAATACAGCATCTTCCTGCCTAGTTTTCCTGAGAGAATTTGTTCTCATATTGTTTGCCTGTGGAGTATATTAGTCACTACTTTCACAAGGGTAAATCGGTGAATCTCGTGAAGTCACTGGCCCAGTATCGCAGCTAAGGAAATATTTGACTGGTTAATTTATGAATAATATACATGATAAAACTTAAAGCTATCACAGACAAGTACTTAGGTGTTTTTAATCTGTAGGTGGAATGTGTCATCCCTCAGTGGAATAGCTACATTAGTCTCAAATAGGAGAAGGTACGTGTACAGACTGAGTATTTTATCTTCATTCTGCTGCTGTACTTGAAGTCATCCTGCATCTACATTAATTTCCTATAATGAAAGATTTAGAACTTAGAAATACTGGCCTGAGTGTCATTTTTCTGAAATAACTTAATGAATTGGCATGTAGCCTTGTCATCTCATGGTTGGTTGAGGTCCTGAGGCAATATTTAGTGTAATAGAATAAGTGGTGCTCCAGTTAACACAATCATCTCTTATGCAGAAAGATGCATTTATGCCTCTCAAAACAAAGAATCTTTTCACCGTATGTTTAGCTATTATTCTGTTAATTCTTTGCAGAGAATTGGAGACTGCCACATCTTTATTTTCTTTTGGGTGGGGAGAGAGCTTAGCATGCTCTCACTGAAGAGCCCAGAATTTTAACTAAAAAGCTTACACGAGGATTAACTTTTTTAAGGACTTGAGGATCCCCATAGACTTGCCTAAGTTCTTTAATCAAAGATTGAATTTTCAGCCTAATATGTTAATTGTTTGTCCAAGTCCTAGAGGGCCAGTAAATCAAATTAATCTTAATTAAATTTAAGCCTGTGATAGGATATAATATTGTAAAGTTTAAAGCTTGAAAGGTTCATTACACAAGCAGACCATTACTTTTTCCAGTTAAAATGTAGACAAATTTTAAATTCACATTTCTATAAATACATTTTAACATAATCATTTTTAGACCAGCGCTAGACTTTGAGTAATAAACTGAGTACCGTGCTTTTGTCTTCATGGGAAGAGTATTTTTCAGATCAGTAGGTAGAAAGCTCATTTGATAAACCTGTCTTGTCATACTAATGTAAATTGTTTTGATCAGATTGGCAACTTTAATAGTAATGTTAATATTAGAAACAAAATTACGACAGTGGATGATTCTATATGCTAGAAAATTTCTATATGCTAGAAACAGACAAAGCTAAAACTGGTAAAGATGGTGGCCACTTATATGTGTTTTTTATATGTATTCTTAAGTTGACTTAAATCTTCTGTTAAATTCCTGCACCAACAATCCTTAGAAGTGATACCACGCAGAATTACTTAATCTACTGAGGGCGTCTACATTTTGATAAAATAGACATCAGTTTAACATCTTCAGGTCTATTGATTATTTCTGAGGAAAAAGGCTCTTTTGATTTAAATCCAATGGAAACTTTCTCTAAATGTGTGTCTTTATCAGGCCACTATTGCCCTTTTTCATACCAACAAGGCATCTGTCCTGTTTCCGAAGGTCCCATTTGGTGTTCTTTCATATCTCTTCTTTTTATGTCTCATAACAAAATTTATGCACAAATATGCAAACAAATATAATCGGCAAGACTTAAATTAGATTTCAGCACTCCAAAACTGTGAAAGACAGCATTAACTTCAGTCTTTCTTCTAAACACCCGAGTTACAGGCCACCATTTATTTCTGCCTTTGGCCCATTTCTTCATTCATCTAGTTGCAAAACAATTTATAGAAGCTTAGAGGAAGTTTTTGCACAGCTTGTGCTTGGTGCACTCCAATGACATAACTTATGTTTTTCACAGGTGTGTATCCTTGGTGGGTGACCTGAAGTACCCAGTTCCTGTTTGGCTTTCTTGTCTAGGGCACTACGCTGGCAATAGCGCTTTCAGCTTCCTGTGAAATGATATGGTTTCCTCCTGGGTAGAACCCTGAGGCATCAAAAGGCTTCTCTTTCTACTTTTCCCTGTGCGTCTCCCCTCAGCATCCCTCCTTTATTTTAGTAATCTTTATTTCTTCCTGGCAAGTGGAGGGAGGCTGTGGTCACACCCAGGATCTATTCTTAAATTCTGTGCACAAATTGTTTTGAAGGTACAGACAAAGAACACTGCTTCAGCTCTGTAAATAATGCAGCAGGTTACCTGATGTACTGAAGAGACTTCTAGAGGTTCTCACCTCGTCACATCTCCTGCAAACAGCTGCAAAATGTTGGCCTCCAGTTAGGCTGCTCAAAGTTACTTTGCTCCTTAGGGTTAAACAGGGCTCTCTTATCTGTTTTTTTTTTTTTTNAGAAATGAGACTTCCAAGGAGAATTAGTAACATTTTCTTCTTTGCTTTAATGTGTTTTGCCGTAACAGAGGTTCAGAAGTTTGCTGAGCACCCCGTTGCTCTCTTTGCTTTTGTTGGGTTCTGAACAGGTTCCTGAGCCTGATTCTGTGAATAAATTGTGCTGGGGTTTATTGGGCTGTTTAAGAAATTGCAATGATGTTGTTAACTTCCAATTAAAATTCCAACATACACAGGCATTCTGTATTGACAGGCAAACCTTTGTATTTTAGTTAGAATTTAAAATTGGGCCCTTGCTGGCTTAGTCACAGCTTCACCTTCTTCAGCTGAGCTGTGCTTCTGCTTCTCCTAGCAGAAACATCAGGTTTCCTCACAGCCAAACAGGCAGCTTTGGTTTAGGACACCTTTGTTGTCCTCTGCAGGTCTTCAGGCTGCAGGGTTGCCCTACTCCATGTGATATATTGCCAGGTTTCTTGTTCTGTGAAAGGGGAGAGAGATGGTGAAGAAGAGAAGAAACAAAAATGGTTGTGCCTAGGAGCTTCGTAGGTTTGAATTAAGCCTGCTCTGCACACAGAAAAAATGTTCTGCTTTTGTTCCAAGCGGGGTAATATATATGTGTGAGATGCATTTTGTGGTACCCATGTTGTCATCCTTTCCATTGTAACCTCCCATTTTTAGTTTTGTATTTTGGCCACGAATTTAATGCTCAATGCAAAGTTTTGGCATAACCTCTTTCAGCCTGCAGTGAACACTGTTTTATCTACATTTAAAAAAAAATTTTTTTACTAACTCTTTTCTTTGTTATGTTTTTTTTTTGATTCAGCACTGTGAACATGATATTTTATGGCTACAGTTACAAGTCTAAAAGTAGCTTTGAATGCATAAAAATAATGAGTTGATGTGTATTATTTTAAATGGTTAGTGTGGATTTCTGCTTTTATTTATCTGTTCTTCTCCCAGTGGAATTCTGGTAGTAAGATTAACAGTGAAACAGTGGATTAGGAACTGTTTGTTCAGAGGGGTTTTTATGTTAGAACGTGTTAAGCATTGGTAATACTAATACATGACTTTTTGCAGTGAATAAAAATAAACACAATTAAAATACTTTGTTGATATTGACAAGACAAAATTTTAAGCATCCTCGGGAAACTTGATGGGCTAGCTTTTGTCTAGCTTTCAAGTGTTTTGCTTTGGGATGGGATTCACAAAAGACCCCTTTTGATCATGTAGATCTTTAGTGTCCTTATTCTGGCTGTGTGGCTCTGAATTTGTCTCGATGTGTGGCTGGTTCTTGTTACAGGCAGAAATAGTTTGGAAATAGAAGGGGTAGGCAGAGGGGTTATTAGAGCCATGGAAAAGTGTCTATGTAAGTGTAGTGGCCTTTTTTTGAGCTTGCAGGGAAGTTGCGTTTTCTGCATGTTTGTTTTTATGTATGTTCAGTTAGTCTGGGATTGGTTTGTTTGTTTGTTTGTTTGTGGTATTAATCCTGCTCTTGGCCTAACATGGATGTTAATTAGACTTTTGTACTTAGATGTGCCACACTGCAGGATCAGCTTCTTAGTAGTGAGACAA
The DNA here is from genome assembly GCA_013399115.1 of Anseranas semipalmata. Classification (NCBI taxonomy): domain Eukaryota; kingdom Metazoa; phylum Chordata; class Aves; order Anseriformes; family Anseranatidae; genus Anseranas; species Anseranas semipalmata. Next base: position 512,607 of record VXAA01005404.1, read on the forward strand.
ATAAAAACACAGAGAAGATGATATAAGAAGAAGGTCAAAAAGAAGCAAAGACCAGATCAAGGACAAACCCTCTTGTTCGTGAATTATAAAACAGAGGAAGAGAGATGCTTAGAAAAGTTGGAAGGTGACACTTTAAATGTTTAAACATGAGGATATCCTTTTTGTACACCCTTAACTTGTAGAACAGTACTTGAAGACATTACTTAAACCATTACCTTTTTCAATACCTTCAATAAAAGAAACATTAGCAAGGAAACATTTATAGGAGGTAAGCGGGGAACTTTGTTGTTCTTCTCTTTTTTTAAGAAGTGAGACCTTTTAGAAAGCTGATTCCTAGCTCAGGGTTGGGAGGAGTTGGGTTGAAATTGATTAAAGGAATGTTAGTTTACCGTAGTCTGTTGTAGGGCTCCTTCTGAGTACTTGGCCATCGGTGGTACCTACATAACCTACATCACCTACATGAAATGGAGCTAGGGGACCTTGTCTTATAAAAAAGCAACCATCATATTTCTTATTCTTTTGTAGGATCTGAGAAGACTATTTAGCCCAAGTTCTCTAGAAATCCGTGTCTCCCAGAATACTAAGATCTCTGGCATGTCCAGAGTCCTGCTCCGGACCAGGTTGCTCCCGGTGATGCATACTAGTGCAATGGAAACTAACAACACTAGTAAGAAAGTGGTGGCAATAAGTACTTTTGTTGCTTGATTATGTTTTTTATAGGGAGGAATTAGCAGTTATGCTCTATCGGAAGCACTGTGTTTTCTTTTAAATGAATAGAGTGGCCCCAAGAAAATTGCCACCTTGTCCTTGTTGCAGACTAGGCAGACTTTAGATTCCTGAGTTGTCTTTTGACAAAAGCACATGTTGCTTTTTTATTAGATGTGATAGTTGGCCTGAAAGCTGGTTTACACTTTTTTATTTCAGCTGCACTACTGGACTAATAAAAGCTATTACAAACATTGCTTTTCATAGTTGCATTGATTTTTAGGATGATTTAACTTGCAACAGGGTACAGCGAAGCACATTAAATTCTGATAAGCCAGTAATTCATAACATAGAGGTCATACAGAAGATAATAATGAGTTCAAAGGCTGTGGTCAGTACCAGTGATGGAGGAGAAGAAAAAAGATCATTAGGTGTTGAGTTGCATAACAGGTTGCTTTGAATTAGAGTGGAGGCTTTATTACCTTGATGGGTAATATCAGAATGGACTGGGAAACATCACTTATGGTGCAATGCTTCGATCCCAGTGGACTAGATGAGCTCTAACATCAGGGATACTAATCAGGGAGAAGTTTAAAGGCATAGGTAAGAAATAGTATTTGAGAAAGTGGGAAGGTGAAATGCAAATCTTTGCATCCAGTTGTTTTAATAGTGTGCCTATACATGATTCCTAGAGGAAAGATAGCATATAATGATGAAGAGTGTCTGGTTTTATGGAGTATAAACAATATGAATTGGCATGCTACAGACTGGAAAAGTAAAAGTTATACGAGCTTGATAAAAGTTTTAGGTGTTTCAGAGGTCATGTGTGTGGTGTGCTTTATCTTCTCTTGAGATAAAAATTTCACGAATCCAAGTTTTGACATAGCTTGGAACCAGCTTCAGATTACCTCATGATAGGGAACCCTCACCTTGCTCCTCAGCTACAAAGATAAAATTATTGGCACTGAAACTGATTTATTACAACAGTCTGTACTTAAAATAACTTTTATTACTATAGTGGCCATAATGTGGTAAAATTCTATGGGTGTATTGATGAGGAAACCTCTGTGCTTTTACTTGTAGAGGTGATTTCAAAAGGCTGTATGACTTTTGTGCTTTCTTTGATACACAGAAAAAAATCAAGATCTTCTGATGATGGAATTTCACAGTGTGGTAAGCTCAGGAAGGGCTGTTAAGTGCCCCAGTTTTAAATTTATAAAGTCTAAAACAAAACTTTGGCAATTCACCTTTTTTCTGTGAGTTTTCTTCTTAACTGTCTTGCTACTGACTGCTCCTTCCTGCTGCTTCCCTGTCGTTCTGCTTGCGAAGGGATTCCCTTTCAGTTTTTCAGGCTTCCTTCCTTCGTATCTGTAGAGGTCTCAAAAGACAAGTGAACTATGGTAATAAATTTACACAAGGCAAGATTAGCAAATTTTCTAAATGAGTTTTTTATTTGTTAATTTAAGTATGAATACTGGGCAGTTTGCATAGCGTTCTTTGCCTAAAAAGCCTGAAGGAACCTGACTTTTCAGGTTACAGTGGGACAGTTGCCCGGGTCGTTTCAGCTCTCATTGTACAAGAGGGCTAGCAAAGGAAGAACGTGACAGCAAGTAGCTGGGAAAGTTCACTCTCTTTGCTTTCAAGGACAGCAGGCGTTTTGGTAGGCTCTAGTGTTGAGATACACAAAGGATGGATGTTCTGTTTTTCCTCAGTCCACGCATATCCTTTTTGTTTCCCTGTTTCTGTGGAATGTCATCAAACTGAACAAAAAAGGCCAGCTAGAAAAATTAGCAGTGTTTCTTCTCCCACTCTAGTTTTTGCTGCTCTAAACACCTGTGGCGAACAATGACCCCTTAGAAGCCAGTGGTAGGATGAAAGGAAAAGAAACATTTTTGGGTGGTGTGGGAGAATGCAAACTTCCTGCATGGTGAATGGGGATATGATGGATGTTTTTGCCACAAGGAAATATGTAGAAATCAGTAGCTGAAATGCTTTCTAAATCGCATTGAATGTGGTAAGTCTGGGAATGGAGGGCTGAGCAACTAGAAAGATGCCTTGCCCTTCTCACTCGCTCTGCGTCTTTCCAAAAAAATAAAAACAAAAACAAAAAACCACCAAAAAATAACAAAACAAAACCACCAAAAAAATAACAAAACAAAAACAAATTATATTTCTTACTGCTTCTTCCAATGCCACATGTAATGCTTTCCACACATCTTTTAAGCTGCATCAGTCCTTGCCAAAGATCTGAGAGTTGATGCAGGTTTTAAGAGTGTTCACAATCTTATGATCTCCCTTTGCAGGAGCAGACAGAGAATTTGTGCTCAAGCTACTGTCATCCGCCTGTGTGTTCCCCACTGTAATACCATGTATGCACATCCTTTTAAAGTCTGTAGATCATTTTCTTCAAATACCATTAATCTTCCTGAAAAATATGCTTCTCTCAGTTTTGTTTACTGTGTGCATGTATTTAATGACAATTATGTCTATTGTAGTATTAACAAAAAATCCTGTGTCTGTTGAAATTTAAGACCAACTGTCTATTGACTTAACCGTGTGAGTCTTCTAGCATTAATTGTTCTTTACATAAACTTAAAAGAAGATAATTTTAGGAAAGCTACCAAGATGCGCTTTCCTGTTAGGGAGACTAGCGTTCTATATACAAATATACGTGCTACTTTAACTTTTACACACTCAAGTTTAGAAGTAGATGCAAGTTGGATATATGAAAATAACTTTTATAAAACCTGAGACTAATAATTCTTTTTCCTATTTTAAAATAAAACAGAATAAAAATGGCGATGACTGGTTTTCAAATGAATAAATCTGATACTTGCAGAGCTTGAAACCTAAACAATGTGGCAGGAGGGACCTAAAAACAAAACAGATTTCATTGTTCACCCTGCAAGAAGTTGAAGCTGGGAAAAAGGCAAAAGTAGACAAGGAAACAGTGACAAGTAAATAGTCACTAAAATTGTTTATCGCTGAGCTGTTAATAAGTCAAGCCTGGCATTGAAGTAGAGCCAAAACTAAGGAAGATAAAAGAATTCAAAGAGCAGTAATAATAATAATAATAAAGCTATAGCACTTTTGTCCATCCTCATTGCTGCAGAGGTTCAAGTTTTAGAAATCTGATGCAGATTTAGGAAGCTGCATTAATATAAGTAATATGAGATATGCCTTGTATTTCTGTTGTCCTTCCATCAGAGCTTCTGTCTTTCTTCCAAAATCACCACCTCTCCCTGATATCTCCTTCCCAGTTCAGGGGGGTAATTTCTTGGTCTATTTAGGATGTCTCTTCCTCAGGGGGATTATAGGGCAGCATTCTGAAATGTTGTTGTTGAGTATAATCTTTTAACAAGTGTCTGACATTTTTAAATACTCAAGTCTTGTGGAAGACTTAGGAACAAAATACTATAACAATAATAATAAACAAGTATTTGATGACTTCAGGTTCTTTTTCCTGTGCAGTCTCAGCATACTGCATATCTTATCTCCACTTTCTCAAACTCTTCTAAGGTGCATCAAGAGAATGGCATAAAAAAAAATAAATGAATTGATTACAGCTATTCAGAATGCTATGGAGAAATGGTTAAAAAAATAATAATGGTCAGAAAAAAAAAAAAAAAAACTTCCAGGCTATTACTAGTTTCACAAAGCAGCTGTGGTTCCAGGTCTGTTCAGGTAGCCAGTTCTACTTAGTTTGAGGAGTGTGTCTGTGCTGTTTTAGGGTAAGGCTATGCCAAATTAATTGAATTGTTTTTCTTTTCTGAAGCAAGTCTGGCTAGGCCATGCTTACTTGGATTAAATACAAGCTAAAATAAAGCTCACATTGGTTCAGGAAGTTTATTTTGTGGCTCTTTGGAAGAGAACATTCTGTCCCCTCTTTGCAAAACCAATACAAACAGTGTCTTGGCACAGACACTATTCTTTGTAGATACCTTACTTTAAATTATCTCTTGGTTATGTTGCAAGATTAAGTATCACAGTTCCTGTTTCCTGGATGAATTCTGCCTTATATAATTGTGCTTTCACTTTGTAAGTCACATCTGCAGATTCAGATGAACAATACAATTAAATCTTCTAAACACTGTTTGAGATCTGCTGATGAAAAATACTGAACAATAGAAATGGTGACTATAAATTTTAGGACAGTAAACACTGTTTATAAAATAACACTTATGCAGAAGTGGTTATATCTCATTGTAGAAGTGATCATGTAAATAGGGCTTGTGACTGTTGATGTAACTGGAAAAAAGCTGTAGAAGTATTAAAACATCCATCATTGTGAGGGATTTTTCTTTATCAGGTAGAAAATGAATTGCATGCAAGTTTCATAGTGAGATGTCCTTTTCACTTTTAACATTTTTTACAAGGGTGTTATTAAGCTACTTTGGCTTACTATCTAAAGGAGTATGGAGGACAATGCATTTCATGTGCTTATATTAGCTATTTCTCACGTGTGAGAATTTGGCATGCGCTGCTGGAATTGAGTGACAGCAGGGAAAGAAGTGTGCAGTGCAGCCTTAATCAAACAGTGAAAAATCTCTAGTGCCCTCTTTTGATAATATATTCAGTGGAGCCAATTAGTGGGGATCTTGAGTGATGTTGATAGGTTATTGAACTGATTCTTCAAGTGGCCGTAACTCCTACTGACTCGATCTCTTACTAGAAGGGAAATGAAAGATGTCATGTACCTTGTAGGAAGCAGTCCTACTTGTAGTAAGCAATATTCCCAGAGAGTGATAAAAGCAAACATATATGCTATCTGAACAAATCTCTGCTGTAACAGCTTTGAAGTGAGGAGTTTGAGGTGAAGTTTTACACACACATTTGGATGTAATTTTTGACAGAAAGCTATATTTAACAACAAAACAGAAACAAAACTCATAAACTTTGCTTTTCCATACATTTAAATCCAAAGAGTATAATGTTGTGATTGTCATGTCAGTCTTATCTTTTTTAGCAAAGCCTTTTTTTTGTAATTAAGGGGGCATCAATTTTTCCAATTGATGGCAAGTCCAATCTGAGCCACCCACACAATTGTTTCACCCTTCCCTCCCCCCCCCATCATTATCTGATATTTTGTTTGCACAGTCATTATTCATTAACTGTGTTCATGTCCAGGGCTGCAAAGAGCAAAATCACATTAGCAAGGCAGAGCTCTGAGACTCCCCACTGAAATGTGTTTTTTCCTTTTCGTTTTTCATTGGCTGTCAAATGAGAATCTCAAAACCTATCACAAATTTTTGTTTGGTTTAGAGGTAACTTTTTCCTCTTGGTTGTATCCTCAGGTGGCTGTGTCTTTGCCCATATGAAAGAGAGAGACCTCCACATAAAGGTCTCACATTGATTGCTCCTGAGGCTCTTTTGGTATATTATTTTCAAAGTTTGGTCTTGGTTCTTCTGAAATCAGTGGCAGCCCTCTCACACTGACCAAAGGTATTGGTAGGCATTGAGTGTGCTAGTAACAGTGCCTCACTGTTAGACTGCTCCTCATCACCTTCCCTCCTATTTTATTTAGAGTGCTGTCACCATTATCCATGTTTTGCTGGGGAGAAAATGCTCATAGAGAGGTTGAGGGTCTTGCACAAGTCCAGTGAGCTGCGAGAGGCCAAGGTTAGCACTGGGAAATGATGTATCGATGGAGGACAGTCCATGCTGCCTCACTGTGTTGTGCCAATGTGTCGTCATTTCTTCAAATTAGGTCTAAGTCAAACTTCAACTTAAATTGAAGTACGTTGACCAGGCTCAGCAAATTATGAATTGCCTAGCTTTCCTTAAAGCATTAGAATTTTAAGTTTTTAACAGAATTAGGTGATTACCAGGTAAACCCTTGCTATATGTTAATGTGCAACTGCTGGATCAATTCAGATTGACTGAATTGACCTGTTGCTGCCTGCCCTGTTACTGGATTGACTTGCTACTGCTTCTTCCTAATTCTGTGCTCTCTGTTGCTACATCAAATTGATCTGTACATTTTGATTATTTTAATTGGATTTATCTTAAAATGGAAAACATCACTGCAGAGTTGGCCCTGTAAAGCAGGGAGGGATGGAACCTCTCATAGAATTGGGACAGTACCAAAATGATGTCCCCAGAAGAGTAACTCATAAGAAAATACAACTGTAGATAGTGCAGGTTTGGTAAAATTTGAAAGACTGCTCAGCCCTTGGGATGGTGCAGCTACAAAGCAAGAAACAACCTGTACATGCAACCTGGTTGGAAGAAAGTGTTGGATGTGACTAAAGAAATGAAGTAGAAAAGGACTGAACTTGTCTGAAATGTTGAATGCCAGATTCAAAATTGAGGGGTGGCATAAATTTGTGGAGAAAATGGGAGAGTATCATAACCGTCACCTCCAAAAATAAATGAATAAATAAAAACTACAGTGTTTGCTCTCTCCTTCCTCTGCCTCTCACCTTGTCTTTCAAATTATTCTTCCTTTCCTGCATCCTCTGTCCCCAGGCACCCCAGGGGCATCTGCCCCACTGGTTTGTGGGGAGTTCTTTGATCTGTCTCTGTTTTTTCCCAGTCCCAATGCATTTTGTGCCATCTCCCTTCCACTGGGACAAGGTGGCTGCTGGTGCCTGGTGAGATCCAGCCCCAAACTGTGTTTGACAGCAGGATTTAGGGTGGAGGTTGTCTGGCATCCTGACTGTGAGGTTTCTGTTCACCGTATGGAGGATTTCTTTTTGATATTACTGGTGTTTAGGAAGTTCCCATGTTTGAAAGTAGTGGATGAACTCCAGTGGAAATGCACTTCTCTCTCTCACACAGCAGTGGGAAACCACATTTTTAAAAAGTCAGTTCTTACAAGTCCAACTGATTGCATAATGCACGGTGGAATTACAAAGCTGAACCTGTTTCTCTTCTATTTTTCTAGTGACCTGTCCTTTTGGGCAGCCACCTTCTCAGTGCCTCCCGAGGCTGCAGTGCGAGTCCCAAGCATGTGGCATTTGCAGAAGCGCTCGCTGGCCAGTTGCACCTAAGTGCAGCTCCTCTCTCTGTCTCTTTAATAACTGGCAGCTTATAGCAAATTGTAAGTTTCTGGATGCAAAGATTTGCCTTTCTTGCTTGTTTTTTCCCAGGAGGGGACTGATGAGCTGAGAGAAAATGAGACTGAGCCAGATCTACCAGCTAATCTTAGGAAATCCTTACTCTTTGTATGTTTATGGATTATTTTTTTTCCTCTCCCTCCACCAAATGAGTAACATCCTGATGAGACCAAACTTCAAATCTGTAGCAGTTGGTGTGTCATGGTAGGCAGTATCACAGTACCTTTTTAATCAGAGGAGATTTTATACTCTGTGCCTTAGAGCTTCATATCCTGAAAATACAAGCTGTGGGGCTCTGATAACAGAAGTAGTGACTGGCTACTGTCAGCATGAGGATGATTAAAAATGAGAGTGTGTGAGAGCTTGTTCACTCCCTTTCCAGCTGAATAGAAAATGAAACTCCCCAAAGCCTTTTGTGTAAGTGTGTGGGTTGGTTTTTTTTTTCCCCTATTTAAATCTCTGTATGGCTGTGCACAGACAAACTTCATCCCCAGCTTCCTTTTGAAGATGCTTTGTAAAGAAAAGACTATACTTGTTTTGACCTCTGAAGCGTGATCCTGTCTTCAGTTCAATACTAGATGTACCCTCTCTGCAAAAGATAATAGCTAGCAATTTCTTTTTGAGGGGAAGGTGGTTTCCAGTCGGTTTCTCCCATCTGTGTTTTTTTTTTTCTTGATAAAACAATGGCAATCTGCTTCTTGCAGCAGCTGAGATGCTGTGATTCTTTGACAGCAAATGTGTGGAGTGCTGCCTTGCACCTTGTAACACCCTGCTTTATTTAAGACACTGTCGTGCTGGGCTGACTGCTGTCTTCCAAGCAGTGTTGCACTAAGGAATTATTGATGAGATGCAGCCTGGTCTGCAAAACACACATTCACTATTAAAAACAACGTGTGTGCCCTTAGCTATTGCTAATCATTTAAACATCTCTGAGAAGCTTGGAGCGAAGTAGATGCTCTGTATGTGGATAGAGTCCCATTAAAGCGTCAGTATGTTACAGTTCAGCATCAGATACCGAATCTTCCTGTGAGTATCAGATTTGAAGATTGGTGCTTTAAGCAGAATTGCTTGAAGTCGTCATCTTGAGAGGATAAAAGAAACCCCTTGTAAAGATGGGTATAGATAGGGAAATATACCATGGGCTCTTGTCCAAATCCTTCAGATTTTTACTATGTGTTATGAGTGCTCCTTGGAATATTTGGACAAAAACCTGGAGGTGGATACAGGACTGAGTTGTGCGTGCTAACTTGATTAGCGGCAGAGTTTGAAAATGACTTCGGCCTGAAAAATGATCAATGTAATTCTGGCTTTATGCTGGAGGAGGCAAAGACAGAACAAGGAACTCAATTACATTATTTCAAGGTCCACTAGTTTATTAAACCAGGCTAAAACCAGTATGTTTTAATTAACGGAAAGTTTGGAAAAACAGATTTTGTGCTTTTGTAAAGTATCCATTGTGTATTTGCAAGTAGCAAGATACATTGTCCTTAAGTTCACCTTACTCATTACTGCTGTTCCTCCTGCTTCAATGCAAGCATAACAGCTGCTGTCTTGGGAACCACTTAAGGTGTATGCAGTTGCTTGATACTGCTCCAGAACTCTGAATGCCAGAGCTTAAATAATACAACAACTTCATCGCTAACCTTTGAGGGAAAAGTTTTTAAAATTGTTGCAATTGATTTTCTGGGTGCATAGAAATACAGGAAGCAAGAGAGTAATTGAAGTGATGTGTTTTTATTTAAAACTGCTACCACTTGGGTAGATGCACTTTCTTTTCACCAATAAGTATTTTCAATTATTAGAAGTTAGAGACCACAAATTTTACAGAAGCCTAATCATTTCAGGTAGGTAAAATTATTCTTTTACAGCTCAGTGGAGGAATGTCTGTGTCTTGGTAAGGAAGGTCCCACATTCAGGGCTAGCTGTTGGCTGGTGTGTCTGTGATCCCAGTCTGTTTCCCAAGCCTGAATGCCAGCATGGGGGAGAAGGCAAAAACCTTTGCTCCCCTATGGCAGGGGTGGGAAAGAGCTCTGTGTGGAGTTACTTCTTTTGAAAACCAAGATCATCAGGAAGGTACATTGAAAAGTCATTGCACAAATAAAGATCGGGTCAGCCAATGCCTGCTTATCATGTCAAGTAGTGATTACACTGTGATGTAAATCGCCTTGTGCTATGATTATGTCCAATTTAATAGGTTTGCCTGTGACTGCACTTAAGAAAGGTGTGCAAGTTCAAATGCAGTTTTTTCCTTTCCTGAGAGCTGTAGTAATGCCGTGGGCATAGAGCTTCAACTGCAGCGTTAAGTGGTGAGTGTCCTGCACATGGGGTTAGACTGTTTTGCATTCTGCTTTAAATCCCACTCAGTTCCATTTGGCTACCTACAAATGCAGTGTGCTCTTCTGAAATTGCCGTTTTAATCTTTATCTGTAACCTGAGTTTTCTCATTTTTGTTTTTTATTCATCATGTTTTGTATTGATGGTGCTTTTTCTTAATTCTATGCATCCTTTGGCATCAGAGCAGTATTACATCAAGGTGATTGGCTAATACAAATATGGCAGAATCAGGTAAATGAACCTCCTGCCCCAGTTCACCACAGGTGCTGATGCTGTTGTTGAGGTGCTGCAACATAGTGACAGAAACAGCAAACCCCTCATAAGCTTGCAAGTCAGCAATGGTCAGCTATCAGTGAATATTTTGAAATATTAAGAAAATATTAGTTTAAGCAGTTGATTTGAACAAACCAAAACATTTTTCTTTGCATGCATTTTGCTTAGCTCCATGGAATTGCTGAAGCTAGATGATTATTTCTGATGGCTTTGTCACAGCAAAATAGAATTTAATTTTTGATGGGAGTAAATGAGATTTAACCTCCTGTTAACCACTCCAATCACCTTTATTTTGCATTTAAAAAATAACATTCCTAAGAACCATCAGGGGTGTGGTTATTTTTGTTCTGTTTTTCTTTTGATCCTATGTTTCAAAACACATGGTTACCTTATCTTCTAAATCCTATAGATAAGGAGGGCATTCTCCCATCAAGGTATTCAAGACCTGGCCACTCACAGGGGGGATTTGCCTTTGGAGAAATAGAGAAATGTGGGTGTTATGAGTGCTGTCCTCGCATGTGGTGCCCCTGTGCCCTGCGCTGCAGGCGAAGAATCGGTGTCACGAGTCAGAGCCCCACTGCTCACCGGGTGTCGACAGCTCATTGTTGCAGACAGTGTTTTATCTCCTGGTTTGTTGTTGGAAAGGTTTAGAAACGATCATAATCTCTTTCCTCTTGTGCCTTGGGGAATAGTTTTGATTCGTTCTTTCTAGACTCAGGGAGAGAAGAGGCACTCCACTTTCTCATTTCTGCTGAGTTAACAGTTATTTTTACCATCTTGGTCAGGTTTTCTTAACCTACCCAGAGCCATTAAGCTCCTGGGGAGAGAAAGTGGATGTGGAGAAAAGGAGCCGTGGGAGGGGGTGGAGGAGAGGGAAGAAATGGTAGTTAAACAGGTTTGGGTTTCGCTTGCAGGTGCGGTGTTTATTTTACATCAGCTGTTTCTAGTACACGGGGAAGGTGAGGTGTTGGTGGGTATGTGCAGGTGTGTGACATTTGCCCATGTGGCGAGGAGGGGTTGTACATGAGGTGATTCTTCTCGGTCCTTGTAACCGGGGCTGTAAAAGATGTTTTTGTTTCATGCGTCACCATGTCCGTTCTCCGCTTTGGGCGTGTGTGCTGGGCCGATGAAAATTAAATTAGCAAACGAGATCCAATTACATCAAAACAAAAGCAAGCGAGCAAGCCCCCCGTGGGGTGCAGGCGGAGGGCACCCTTGCTCCTCGCTCCTCCAGGGAAGGCAGCTCTTGGAGCCGGCTCCCGCCTGTGTTTTGGGAGGTTGCTGTGGCAATGAGCAGCCTCTGCGGAGGGCATGCGGGCGAGGGTGCGCGCGTGCCTTACCTCCCGCGTGTAAAACAAGCTGCCCGGCACACAGCACCAGAGCGTGCATTCGGGCACTGGTCCTCCACTCCCCGGAATGAGTTAGATAACGAAGCTGTTGTCTTAGAGCTAGTGGTTGACACGTTGTTCATCTAGTGATCGGTGCATCACATTGCTTCCATCCCGGCTGGCAGAGGCTTGCGTGGAAGGGGAGTTGCAGACCAGCTGATATGCCTCGCTTGCGCAAGCCGGTGACAGCGAGCTTTGTTACCTTTGTCACCTGGGCATGAGGAAGGACAGGGAGGGAAATACACTAACAAGGGTGTTCTGCAGAAGGAAAGAGGGAAATGCTCTTTATCTGAAAGGTGTTTTTTTTTTTTTCCTAGTGTTGCAAAGATTACATTTTCTATACTGGGAGAGGAAAAAAACTTAGGGATTGTCTGTGTGTAAGTATTGTTTCTTCTTAACCTCCATTTATCAATAAATACTACAACCAAATATTAGATTTACTGCAGTTCAAAATAGATGAGTATATTTTCATACTAATATATGAAAATCCGATGTAACAACTGATACAAAAGTGAAAATTAGAAAACACGTACGAGTATTTTACATGAGATGTGTGTGCTTTAAAGTTTCAGTGACGTCTCACTGTTACAAGTATAGTTTGAGGGTACAGTTGTCTGAAGATGTTATAAATATCACTTGTAGGTAAAGAATTGCTTTCAAGAAGGTCTTGGAAATTTTGCTTGATTTCAAGTTCTATAGCATTGCTCCTAGGCTGAGAATAAATAGCATTTTTCAGCAAAATACAATCTCACTTCTCTGGTCTATACATTTTCCCCCACTAGAAAACACAGGGGAGCTGGTAGGAATGAATTCCCACCCGAGGCAGCTCTTGGAGAATTTCCTTCGCTGCATGTTGCCCTCATTCCCAGTGTTGGCGAAGCTGCTCCATACATAACTTGTAGGAAGTGCCTAGGAAAAACTGAGTCACTCAAGAATGATCCAGTGGCCACGAGAAACACAGTGAAGTTAAAGTGTCTAATTTTGCTGCATAATCCCCCCTTCCTTGCAAGGGGGAGTGGAGGGACAGGCGCCGACCTATTCTCCTTAATCACCAGTGATAGAACCTGCGGCAATGGTGTCATGCTGAGGCAGGGGAGGTTTAGGTTGGACATTAGGAAGAGGTTCTTCACTGAGAGGGTGGTTGCACACTGGAACAGGCTCCCCAGTGAAGTAGTCACTGCACCAAGCCTGTCTGAATTTAAGAGGCGTTTGGACTGTGCATTTAGTCACATGGTCTAAAATTTTGGGTAGACCTGTGCAATGCCAGGAGTTGGACTCAATGATCCTTATGGGTCTCTTCCAACTCGGGATATTCTGTGATTCTGTGATCTGTGATAATTCCTGAATTAAGAAAAAATGAAGTGTGAATTACTCGGTTCTGTGTCAGCTCCCCATCTCTTAAATAGGAAGAATCATGCTTGGTGGTTTCATTTGAGGTTAAATACTTCGAAGGTTGTCTTGTGTCTTGACTGAAGCCACAGCAGAGGATCACAGAGGAAGATGAAGACTTTGCAGAAGCAGTAAGGCCTCTTGTAGTACTCAAAGTGAAGCCAGGGAAGGCAGAGCATGCAGACCTGACAGGACTTCGTGCTGGTTGAGAGCACCTGGGAAGGTGACCTCCTCTCCTTCCAGCAGTGTTTTGAAGCTTGTCATCTTCAGGCTTCCACCAGCACAATTTAAACACGCTGTCAGCTCCTTTCAATGGCTCACTTAGTTAAAAACCACCTTCAGTGAGGAGATATTTAATTATGTCTTCTAACACCTTATTCAAGATTCCCCCCTGGCTTTCTGAGAATCTGAAGAATGCCGCTAATAGAGCCAGCATTCACAGGAATAAATTAATAGCAGTACCATATTCGTGCTTTTTTACCAACTGACATATTCTCCAAGGCTAACGCTGCACCTCCCATACTTCTTCAAATTCATTTGTTCCATTTCAGTTCATTCTTTTGAAATATTTTGTGATGAATGGGTTCACTTTACAAGCCTGTGATCAGCAGCAGCTGTTCATAGTCATGGCTTAAATTGAATCCATCTGTCAGTGGGCTCTTTAAAGTGTGAATTTCACGTTATCAGGAGACCTGGTTACACCAGAGCAATATCTGGGTGCTGTTTGCCAAAAAGGAGAGGGAGGAAAAAAGAAAAAAAAAAAGGAAGGGATGGGCTCTGGGATACCCTTGCAGCTTCCTCTGTTGTGCCATACTGTAGCCTGGGGAGAGGAGAGCTAAGTGGCTGCAAGCTGTACTTTTGCACTGTCATGCAGATAGGTGTTCAGATGTAGGCTGTATAAACAAATGGGGAGATGAGCTGCAGTTAGCTTTCTAGAAACCATATGAAGTGCTGGCTGCCTGTTGTTTTATCCTGGCCCTTTGATGAACCTCTGTCACCAGCTCTTTGTTATTTGTTTGTAGCATTGGGGTGGATCGATGTTCTTCAGAGGGATCAGCTTAAGAGGAAGAGATGTGGCTTATTCAAATCAGCAAAAGGAGTCAATGCTTCCCTTTTGCCCCAGCATGCACGTATCGTTTCTTATTTTTGTTTGGACCTAGAGGAGGATGAAGCATGTCTGCTGAGGCTGCTTTGCAAAATGCATTTATGGCAACATTTGAGAACAACAAGTGGTCACTCACTGACTACATTCATTGTTCTCATAACTTTATGTAAAAGCTTTGGTCCTTAATAACGGTCTTAGTAAATTGCATAGCGGGTATGAAACACAGCTGATTCTTGGACTTGCAGCCCACGGGTCTTATCCACAGGTAACTTCTGATGTCTTCCTTCTCTCCAGTTTCTTCCTCACCAAGACTGTAATGGGAGGTCTGGACTTGTGCTGCAGTATGTGCATAGTTGCATGGAAAAGCATTTGTTACCAACAGAAACTTACTCACCGTGAAGTACCAAATGTTTAGCAAAGCATGTCATTTTCATTACATCATTTCACTTTAGAAGGGACAACCTCCTTTGGAGGGCCAAAACAGTACAGCCTCTTTTGTCACTAAAAAACCTCGTATTTTGTAATACGAAGGCCATATGTTATTTCTAGTCTTGGGGCTCTGGCATGGTCTCCAGCCACAGAGAGTACCTTTTATCAGTGGTCAGGTAAATGTTGTCCAGGGACAGAGCCACACTCACGGGGGACTTCATGCAGTGGGTTAAGTCCACCCATGTTTCTTTAGCAGCTCAGAAGGTACAAGCTCCTCGTTCTCTGTTTTACCGTTGTCGTCTCTGAGCATCGCTGGACAACAGCACAGCTGCTCACTGCTGCATCCTTAGCGTAAGTGCCAAATCAGCACTTTAATTAACACTAAATTCAGCTCTGGCAGAAGTACAGAGAAGGGATAAAACAAAACAGAGAAGCAACAAAACACCCAGACTGGTTTTGTAAGCTTGTATTTTGTCAGTTGATGCTAGTGCATTATCTTTGAAATTGTGTCTGTTGTTGTATGGTGAGAGAAGAATCTTGTAGCTTTTCTTCAATATATAGAAAACAGCACTGTGTATACCAGAGCCTGTTATTGCTGTGCACCTGATAAATACAGATGATTTTTTTTAAATAGCGACTCATTAATATGTTCCACATGGAGATGGTGCGAATTGCACATTGAGTGAAGAGATTGATTGATGTTGGCTTATGTTAAGAAAATATGGCTGGCAGAGGGAGTCAATACATGCTCTTTTTTTTTCCTTGAAGTGCATTGTTTTTCCTGCATGTGTTTAATCAGAGAACTTAGCTGGGGAATGCAATTGCTTTAGAGCTGACAATACCTTGTTATCTTCCTTTAAAATACTTAGTAGTGTTAAAATACAGTTATTAAGATCTGGCACTCATTTGAACGCCCACTTGGGGCTTTCGATTATAAACACGCAGTATCTGTAAATTAGCTGCAGGCAAAGAGCAAGCATTCAGTCCTTCACCATTTAATCTAGTAAGGATTAGAAGCTGTGCACCAGTCAGCAAGTGAAAAACCTTTTTCTGGAAGCCCGTGGACAAATAGGTGTCCTTCTGTGTAGCTATTGAGCAGGAAGAGCTCAGAAAAGCCTTCCTAAGCAAATGGCTGGGGCTGGCTGAGGAGTGCAGCAGTACTTTCATGGGGCTTGCTGGCAATGCTCTGGAAAGTGCTGGCTTCTGATTTGAGTTTTTCAGATTTCACAAGTTGGACCTGAACAAAGGGATTTGGCAGGAGAGGAGAGGAAAGAACTCCTTCCCTTCCTGCTTACAAACGTGGGGGCAAACATGGAGAGCATTTTCCTGCCATGTGGAAAGGCATTGCCAGGGTATGCCAAGCCCACTGAGTGGGTATTTGGAGAGGCAGCAGAGCTGTCTAAGAGGATTAGGAATGAAATGCTCAATATCTTGTCTAGACTGTACTGATAAATAGGATAAAGTGTTTTATTTATTTATTTTGTTTTGTTTTAAACAGGTTCTTTTCCTTGGACTTTTACAACTGTTTCTTGAAAAAAAGAAAAATAATAATAAAAGATCAGTACTTCAGCACCATGATATGCTTTAAGCAGAAATGCTGATTGGTCTTCGTGTTCTATATCTTTAGTTTCCCACTCAGAACTAGATGAATAATGTAGTTTTCTCAATACCTGTGACTGAATGAATGTGTAATATTTAGATCTCTGAGATGAATTAGTACCAAGAGCAACATCATTAGCGCTGTATAAAAAATTTAAGTTTCTTCTGCTTGGTATTGTCCATGAGTAGTTGCAAGTAACATTCTAGTACCTGGTTTAATTTTTATCAGGTGTCCAGGGCTATTTTGTTCCTGGAAAT
Source organism: Anseranas semipalmata (assembly GCA_013399115.1). Classification (NCBI taxonomy): domain Eukaryota; kingdom Metazoa; phylum Chordata; class Aves; order Anseriformes; family Anseranatidae; genus Anseranas; species Anseranas semipalmata. Next base: position 529,145 of record VXAA01005404.1, read on the forward strand.
GCAGAGCTGTGAACAGGGTAAGGTACAGTGTGAACTGAAGAGTTTTGTAACCTCTGTTGATTGCTGCAATACTTGATGAAGGTTTGAAACTGTAATGGTTGATCCAATAAAGATATGATAGACAGCAAAATGTTGAAATTGCTAGCAACCCAATTGTCATGTTGTACAATCATAGTAGATAATCTGATGGCTTTATTATGGTGCCTCAATTTATATTGTAGTTATTACAGCAGAATCTGAAAAACTCTGGTATCTGCTGGAGGTGGAAATTTCTTCCATTTTATTTATTTATTTTGAAACTCTAGGTGAAAGATCAGTTGACATAGCAAATCTAAAACTCAAAGTATTTAGTATAACCTGCTGTAGCCAATATCTTTACCTACAGGATTTCTGCTTAATGCAGTCTAGGCTATAAATGGCTTTCCTAGGAGAATTAACGTTTTTTTTTTTTGGCAATCCTTTTGGTAAGTGAGTTGAAATGACTCACTGTAAGCCATGCAGAGTTTTAGTGTTTTCTACTGAATCTGGGAAGATGTGTTTGGAGGGAAAAGTCTTAAAAAGCTGTTCTCTGCTGTTTATTCACATACAGTTTTCACTGAAAGCACCATACAGTGTCCTGTGTAACCAAATAGCATTCTGTCATCTAGTATTAAATACAGGATTACAAGGAGCGGTGAGCTGGGGATTACATTTGTTTGTATTAAATTTTGGATACTTAATTACCAAACATACATTGGCTACAGAAAAGATGAGTGTAAATTGGTTCAAACACTGCTGTGCTGAAGTGGCACAACATGAGATTTCACTGGGCAATATGGAATGAGAACAATACTGTTCAGGTTTTTTCTTTGGTGGGATGGCTGTTTTGGGTTTGCAGGGCAGCCGTTGCAGATTGTCACTTCACTGAATCAGGTAAGTATCGAGCCACAGCCATATGCATTTGTGACGGTGTATGTGGGTTGTTTTTATTTTTTGAGACACAAAAAACATGTCCATTTCCTCTATATCTAACCTATTTTCTTGTATTGTGTGGGCAGTATGTGTTAAGTAGGCAGCTACCTGAGGAATTACCTGCAGTTCTCTCTTAAGAAGAGGAACCCTTGGAGCAGACCCACTTGTCGTGGCTGACATTGTGCCTCTCGCTGCTGCTCCCCTCCTTGCAGCTGCTCATTCAGACATGTACTAGTCAGGAAGACAGGCATGGATGGCTGAATCATGCTCCGTGATTTCGCGGAATAGCCACTTTCCTGCTGGCATGGTTTAAATTTCACTCCTCCATTGCACTATGGTTAGGTCAAAGCAAACCTGCAATTCTGGCTTCTGTGGCAAAGGCTGCTCTGTTTGAAGCTGGGCGTGTGGCAAGGCATCATGTTTATTACCAAGCTCCTAATACCCATCAGATTTGATCCCTGTTGGCGTCCTTTCCACGGCTCAATTGAGAGAGCCCTTGCTACCATACAGCTGCTGTACGATGTACGGTGTGTAACATAGTGCTGTGTTTGTGCTTTGTCTTCTGTATCTGAAAAGCATTTCAGGCAAGGGAAGGCTGCTGGCTACTTTCTCTGTAGGCCTAATTGCTGATAAATAGGGATCTGATTCAGCTGACATTTTATTGATAGGTTCAAATTGTGTTGGGTAGGATTACATGCTCCTGAGAGTGCTTTAGGAATCCATGAACTCTGGCACCTGTCTGTTTGGAGGGATGTGCAGCTGGTTACAGCTAGTAATTAATAGAGGTGAAATGCAGAAAAATACGGTCTGCACAGCAAATAAGGAAATGCAAGTTCCTTCCAAGAAAAGAAAGAGTAAAGTTCAGGATACTGCTAAGACATTCGTACAACTGCACAGTTTTATAATGTTCATCTGTAAGCACCAGTCGAAGGTTTCAGTTTTTAAACAGGGAGGGTATCAGTCTTCGGTTTTCATGCTGATCCTTCAGCAGGGTTCGGAAGGGACTTTCTCTTTCTGACATTCTTAGTAAAGGTCACAAGGATCACCTGCTTTATGATGTGGTCAATCATGAAGTATTGGCTGCTAACAGATGCAAAATATTAAAGCAAGTAGATCAAACACTTGAGTTGTTATGGTTGTGTGTTGCAAAGGTGATCTCATTTTTTCTTATTTCTTGTCCCATAGCTTTTCTCATTTAAATTAACCTATTGACTTTTCCTTCTTGTGTGAAAGAATTTTTCATATAGTTCCTACTAATATTTTTCGTATGGTTAAAAAAAAAAATAAAACTCCTACAGGTGCTAATTTGCTTTATCTTATTCTTGTTTGGAGAAGAGGAGGTCCAAAGAAATTCAGACCAGAACTCTTTCTACTTAGTTATTCTTGTTACTCACATTGTCTTAAAAACCAAACGCCTTTCTATTGTGTGACCACTTAGAAACAGTGTCTTACTTGAAACTAGTTCATTGCTTAATGGATTGTATTATTTGAAAAATTAGAACAAAGTTCCTATGTGCCATCATTGAAGGTGTTTAGAGTGACACTTTCATCATCAGTCATAAAGATTTTTCCCCATTACTTTATAAAGCACGTTTATCCAAAAATGTTTAATGTGTTATTGATATGGAAAATAAAATTACTCAAGCAGCTGTAAGCCACAGTCCCCTTCCCCTGTTCCCTCCCCCGATTAATTTCTTCTTTCTGCACTTCTGTGTAGTCCATCTGTGTGGGAGGGGTGGGGTGGGGGGGAAATCACTTTCTCCTCTTTCTCTTCCCTGGGCTCATTTCCATTCTTTGCTGGCAAAGAAACTCTCATTATTGAACCAGCAAAATCAGCCAAACCTTGCAGGCACTGTTTCTAACTTATTTTAAAGATGAGGTTTGATCCCTCAGGTTACTGCAAGTGGGAGTAGTTTTTGAAATCTATTGTTGTTCTGACACTTCACCTTTGGTTTGAACAGCTGATGGTCTGCTCTGGGCTTTTCCTCAAAATTGCTCAGGTGAGGTCAGTAGTTCACAAGTCTTTTTTAACCAGCCTTTTAGTCTCTTGGCTTTGTACCTAGAACCCGGGTGGCCTGGCAAAGCTGAGCTTTGTATACGTGTGTCCTGTCTTTCTGTCGCTTCCAAGATATGCACAACCTGTCACTTGGTGCTCCAAATTGCTCCATACGTGGGTGTTACATGCCACATTTGCTGTTGAAATAACAGAGTGTGACTGTGTGCCATTGATGGAAATTGTGAGATGAACTTTGTGGTGTACATAGGAAGCTGTAGGAATTATGCCCCTGAAGCTTACAAAAAATGTCTGTAGAAAATCCTTTTGACAAGTTTGGTAGGGGTTTAATAGGCGTGGTTGACATGCTGCGGGACACCAGCACAATACATGTTAGTGATTTCAAGTGCTTGGTTTACATTATCAACAGTGTTCCTACATGTGTGCATTGGGTTTTTTTCAAAGCAGTCTGGAAAATGTAATACTGCACATTGTATTCATTCACAAGGAATTCTCTGTTTTCTGTTCTGCTTTGAAAATTTCAGTTACCATTTTTTGGGGGGTGGTGGGGTTCGGTGGGTGTCTTCATTCTTAAGAGTTGCATTCTTAAAAAAATGACAGTAGGTTAGTAGACAGGTTTGCCTTTTAAAAGTCCTTATTATTTGTGGTATCACAACGTAATAAAATTGATGTTGGTCTTAGAGGTTTTGAAAAGAATGCACTAACTGTCTAGATATTTGCCTAGTAAAACTAAGTTCTTTGCATTGAAATATGCAGTGATTTAATGTTTTGTTAATACTAAATTCACGATTCCTTCATTTAAACTAACACTGCTACTGTGAGCAGCCATACTTTGATTCTGCTCTCCCCTTTTACAATGGTATTCACCATTCTAAGATTACAATGCAATGAATAGATGTTGCACAGAAACAAGGTGAATGTTTACTTATTAACTGAACGAATTCTTAGTTAACGCCCTTGGAAAACTCAGTGAGGAACTTCACACAATACCTAACTCATAAGAAGACGACACCTCTGCTGATATGCAGTTATTTGTCATTTACAGAAGAAGTCAAGCAGCATCTTGAGTGTCTGTAATGCCTGACTGTGTGTTTAAAGTATTTTTATTTGAGGTGGAGCTCTGAAAGAATGTATTATTAGCCATGAAAGAATGCGTTATTTGCTATTTTGGAATCAATTATCATTTGTCAAAGTATGTAACAAAAAATGACTACGTGTCATACATTATTGATAAATATCAGACTGTTAGCCCTTTGACCATTTATAGCTTATTGGAAATGAAGTGTCCTGTAAAAAATGACGTTGGGGGAACTTGAAGCATTAATATTGCCTATACTTTGTAGAACTTCAGAATCTGTTTCCTCTCAGATGATGAAAATGTGAGCTGTGAGTACACAACCTCAACCCTAAGGATTTCCTTTCTAGGTGTTTGGATTTTTTCCCAAAAGTAATGAAGCACGTTGCTTCTAACGTCTTTCAGTATATAGTAAAGGCTTGGTGGCAGCATGTAGACTTTCAAGCAGATGCTACTGTAGATGACTTTTTTTGAGTTTTGTATTGAAGGAAAGAACTTGGCTTAAATCTGACCTGGGTATATTGTTTTTAGTAGCGGATATATCATTTGTAATCAACTGAATTTGTTTTTGAGTAATGAAGAATTACTTGTTTTGAGTGCTGCACTAAAATAACATGATGTTTCCATACTGAATTTCACCCCAAATTGTCCTAACCATTGAGAGAGGAGCTCTAATGGCAACCTGTGGTGAGAACAAGCAGGGACGTTCCTGCTTTTGCAGACTGGGAAAATGAGACACTGAGATAGGAATTAGAGGGAGTTCATGGTGAATCCGGTGCTGGGGGGGGAATAAGACGTCTTTCTTGAGATATTGTTTTCTTAATGCAAAATAGCTCTTTTTTTTTTTTTTTTTTCATACAAGTGAGGATAACCTTTCGTAGGGATGATGTGTACAAGTGGGACTGGGACATCTCTAAGGTGGTACTGAGTGGTGTTACTGCACTCACTGCAGCACGCAAATCCTCTGTAAAGAATTGGGAGATACACCATGAGGTTGTGGCCAGCTTTGTGTCTCCTGTAGAGAAAGGAAGAGGGAAAAAGTACCCGAAACACCCCTCCCCTCCTCAGAACAAGGAGTGCAGGTGGGGTGAGGGGGGCGCAGGCATCCTGTGCTTGATACAGGGTCTGGTCTCTCAACACAAGACCTTGGGTATTTTTCTCTCTTCCCTTCCTTTCCAGAGGATATTGACAAATAGTTGTGACCAATCTGGATAGTAGCTTAGTGAGCTGCATGCTCGTTTTCATTTTGCTGTGTCCATAACAGTGACTAAGATGACTTTGAGACCAAGAATTTCTTTGTGGTTTAATTACAGGTCCTGTTGACTTTCCCCTGCTGCCTTTCACCCATCCCTATGGCAGTACTCAGCAAACGCCCTTTGTCACCTGCTATCTGCATTTTTAATTTGAGCCGAGAGAAACAAGCAAGCAAAACACTTATTTCTCTCATGCTGTCATTTGAAACCCTGTAATGCCTGCGAGGCAAAGAGCTTTGCATCTATCCGGGCTTCCTAAATCTTGTGCCGAGGACCGGCCGCTTTTGGCACTGGGGCAGGGGGCTGGCGGTGAGTCAGGGCTCAGCTGATTGTTCCGGGCTGGCAGCTCGCCCGGTGCCGGCTCCCAGCTACGTCATTTAGGAAGATCAGGGACTTAAAAGTAGGAAGAAAACAGCTGCCCATCCCGTAGTGACAACGAAGGGGCTCCTTGTCCCACAGCAGGAGATAGGTTTCAGTGGATCCAGGTACGTTTGCTCTTAATTTACTGTTGTCGTTTATGTTTCTCCAGTAAGCTTTTGTTTGTTTTTCTTTCTCTAACTGGAAATGGTTGAAGTAGTTATCAATACATTCTTGAGCAATACAAAAGGCCTAAGTCCAAGGTAACTTAAGACACCTTGTTCAGTATGTATTTTGCTGTATTCCAATAATAGAAACTCTGTCCAGAATTTATAGAAACACTTTGTACTCTGATGTTGGGCTCTGGAGAGACAAGATTATGGCTGTGTCCACCTGGCTGTAATCATGCCATGTTTGGCTGGGTCATTTTCGCTCTGAGAAAGCTGAAAATCATGATGTTTTTAGTTTGTTTTTAAATTTGCCTGTTGAACTGAACTTTGAGGGCTGTTGCGTATACTATACCCTCACTGTTTGCAGTGGAGGAAATACTGGTGTTAATTTGATAAAGCTGCCAACCATTACTTTCTCCTCATGCAACTGAATTGCCAAAGAAGACAGCAAGGAAGGTTGCCACAGGATCAGAGAAAATCATGCTCAACTTAGGAGAAGCGTTCGGTTACGCTCGGTGACTGGGCAGCTCCCTCTTATTAACTGTAGAAGAGGTTTGGGTTTTGAGGCTGCCATTGTGTGGTGGCTGTCACACAGCAGTGACTCACCAACGTGAGCGTGGGGCCGCACCTGCGCTGTCGCCAGCTTGGGTCCTGCTGTCAGTGAAAACGGCAGCAGCCTGGCCCAGGAGCCAGGTCCCTCGCAAGGCAGGGGTGTGTGGGTGGCAGACGGACAGAGGGATGCACTCCCCTTTTACTAGGAGACAGAGCAGGATAGAAACCCTTCGCCATCTGGAGTCAACCTGCAAGAAATTAATGGGGCCAGCTGAGCTGTGTTATTCCTCCACTGTTATGACATTAGCCCTTTTAAAGCAGTTGTGCCAGATTTCTTTCTTTCTTTCTTTCTTTCTTTTTTTTTTCCAAGTACATTTCGACCATTTTGGCTTCTCAGTTCATTTGTGAGAGGCAGTCTTTTTAATCTTCAGATGTAAGCATGCTGTTGGATATTATTGTTTGGCCATTGGAATTAGTCATCTAATTAAGGAGTGGCTTGACCACATATTGTATGTTTGACCAAATTGCGAAGAAATGACTTTGTGAATACTAGGGGTGCTAAATGCAAGCTGCTTGGTCTGCAGTCCTGGTGCTTGCAGAAGCAGCTGCAACATTTTTCCCTTCAGTGTTCAGCCAGTCCCAGTATGAACCCTGTGATGCAGCAGAAGTGGCTTTGTGCTTGAACTACTTATGCTCAAAACCTGGTTCAAATGACAGAAGAGAAAGTTGAAAAATCCCCATTTGTTTCACAGACTGCTTTTCATATATTGTTTTTCAATAGTTCATGTGATATTTAAAAAAAAAAATTGCTCTAGAATGACATGTCTTCTGGAGATTGTATATAGCCATCTAAAGGGCATTTTAAAAGTTTGAATTCTAAAAAGTTTGGGGAAAAAACTGTGCTTGGTCTCCTTCCCCTGATATTGGTACTTCTGGTTCTGTTTTACACAGTTCAGCATGTTTAATTTTGATGCTTCAGTATTTTATCTTACAATATTTGTGTTAAATAGCTTAAATGACTTTAAATATTTTGACATCAATAAATGTATTAATTTGCAAACAACCCTAGTTGATGTGTTTGAGAGTTTTTTTTTTTTTTTTAATGCCCTGAATCTGTGGAGCAATGTGCTGTGCATACTGAGCCATGTTAAAGGATTCCCAGGTGCAGCTCCCCTGTCTCAGAGTACCTTTTAGAATGAATTCAGAGCACTAGTTGTGCATAGTTGACAGCAGCCTCATGAGCGGTGATGACTACTTCAGAGACAACACTGATTGCTGTCCTGCCCTTGGATTTATTTTGTCCCTCAATTTCCTGTATGTCCCCTTCTCTGCAGCACCCAGCATCCCCCTTCTCCTTTCTTGAAAAAGGAAATGTCAAATCCTCTATGTTTTTAAAATATATGATTTCTTTTAGTGCAAAGAAGGAATACTACTTATCGTTCATCAGATTCAACCTAAACAAAGTTACTTTTTACAGCACTGTTTTTAATTATTTTGCTTTAGAAAGCTAGCTTAGGTTAATTTTACTATGTGTATTTATTTTTTTGTGCACTAATAAAGCTCTGATTGTGCTTCCAAAACTAAGTTGTGAACCTGACCTATGTGGACATTTTATTGTAATTGGGCACCTGAACATATGACTACAACTTTTTTTCTAGTTTCTGAATGATTTTTTTTCTTGTTACTGTGATGTCTGTTCTGAGATTTATATTGATATGTGACATTGAAGAATGCTTGCTTCAAACTCATGAAGCTAGAATTACTTTCAATGAGTGATTAAAGAGAGTGAAGCAGCAAAAGCTAGATTTAATAATCTTTTTTTTTTAATTGCAAAACACTGAGAAAGAAAGGCTTTGTGTAATAGCAGCTATAAGTGTGGAAGAGAACAGTCTGCTCCTGGAGATGCTTTGAAGTGGGTGTACAGTAGGGATGCCAGTCTGTATTTTATTTCTTCATTATGGGCATTTTTGTTTCAAAGCAGTTTTGTTTATAAGGATTACAAAAGCACTCTTAGAACCAAAATCCACGAAGTACTAAGATTCACCAGAATAAATGTTTTAGCATCTTAATGTCTTTGCAGTTATCTAGCTTCTGTTACTACTTGTTTTAATAAAAGGGCTGTATTAGGCATTTGTTTACTTATATTCCAAAGTATCCCACTGTACTATGCTTTCTGAATTAAAAAATAATAATAAAGGAAAAAGAAAAAAGTAACATTATAACTTTACAATACACAGTAAATACACAGATTATTTTACAGCATCCTTCTTGGGTTTTGTAGAGATTCGTTGGTTTAACAGCCGCCTAAAACTGAGTGGTTACAGTGCATTTAAGCACATTTAAGCTGGTGCTGCCATCCATCTGCTCCTGCTTAGGTTTTTAAAAATTCTACAGTGTCAAAGGTATCAGCAGTTTCACCTGTGCCATCAGCAACTTCTTTCTGCCTGAGTTTTTTAGGTGGCTTGCGTGCATCTGAGTCCATGTAGTTTAATAACTCCTGACATATAAAATACCAAAAAGGCATAGAACTGGTTGGAGTCTTAGGCTGCATTTTGATATAAAAAGAGAAAGCCAATGGCAAGGGAGATATTCGGTAATTAATTGAGCTTGGAGACAAATCCTTTGTGACGGACTGTGGTCATGTTCTGACTTAGCAGAATTGATTTATATTGAAACAGAGGAGGAAAAATACAGGATGTTAAACTGTATGCAAGAAGAAACATGGCGTTTTTGGACCCCTTGAATTGCAAACGTGGGAATTGTTACCTTTAGGTAATTAGCTGTCCTTTAACTGATTATCAGCATGGGCAGCAGTGACCCAGTGTTCCCCTCTGCGTTTGCGCACTGTGTGGTGCTCTGCCTCTTCCCCGTGGGCCAGTGCTTCCAGTGGGGCCGAGCAGGATGCTTGCCTTCAGCGCTCCTCAGCCTCACCTTTGCTGCCCTTCAGTCTGCCAGTTTTACTCACATTTAAGAGCCAGGCTAGCGGAAACCATATAAATGAAAGCGTGGAGCTAAAGGCAAAATGAAGGGTACTTAGGAGATCTGGCTTGTAGCAACCTCTCTAGGAGTGAGATTGAGTAGAGATCCTTATGAATAAGGTTTCAACCTTAATGGTTTTTCTGTTTTAAATGCCCCCCCCCTTTTTTTTTTCCTTACATTTATCAGTACTGGTATTCCAGTCACCCGTTCTCTTCTCAGGAAAAACAGGGTATGCAAATTTAAGTTGTGATGAAAGAGGCATGGAGAAACACAAGTAAAAGCACTCTTTCTCCTCAGAGAGCTTCCTTTTTTCTTCCATCTCTCTCTCTCTCTGTAAAAAGAAACGGAAAGTCTGTCTTCTCTTCACAAGGATAGACCTCCTTTCAGCACTGTATCGAAGTGCAGCGTGCTGTTAATCACTTATGAGTTTTGAGTTCGAAGAAGAAAATCAGTCAGGTTATTCACTTCTGTGCTTAGTCACAGAGATAAATCTGAGACGTGAGAGTGGGTATTTTGGTTTTGGTTTTATCCAAATAAGTAGAGAGGGAAAAATACTGCAAGTTGGTGACAGCTTTAATGCCCAGATGTGAATACTTCAGTAACCATCATGTCATATAAATCCCAGACACCTGTCCAAACATCAGGATTAGCCTAGAAAAAATGTTATTTGTTTTGCTACCTGAATTGTTAGTGTCTACTAAAATCCATGTTTGCAGCTGAGCTTAAATGCATTTTAATTCTGTTTGTACTAACAAATGCTTGACAAATCCAGCACTATCATACTGCTTATGAATTAGGATACATAATTTTTTAGCTTTTTGAAGAGAAATACAGAATGAGAACAGACCAGTGGATATGTTAAGTCGAGAACCTGCCCATGCAGAACCACTGCTCTTTCAGAATCTGTCTGCAGTGGCAGGGGTGCCTGCATATGCTCAGCAGTCACCCCTCCAAAGCACTTGTTTGGGCAGAATGAGTTAAATTTCAAAAGCTTTTGCTGGAAAGTTTTCCTGTTTCAAGATTGAAAATGCTTACGTGAAACCTTCAAACGAGCAAGGGCATGTTTTTCCAGGGGGACCGAAGACTCTTAAGCTTTTGAGCCCATTAGCAGTGGCTCTTGCACGGTTTGCATGCAAGCTGTGCAGTGCGGGTGTGCATCCTCGCTGGTCCCTCGTGGGGATGCTGCGCCTGCTATGGAGGAGGTGTTTGAGGCACTGATCCTGGCAGTGATTCCTGGATGAGGATGGATTAGTGGAGCTTCAGGCCAAATAAACATGTTTTTTAGCAACTTCCTTTTTCTCTACTTCCCTAGGAAAGTGTGGGAAAGTACCCAAATTCTTACTGAATAGGTGGGTTGAGTAGTGAAGGGCAAGGATGTTCTGAAGTTCTGTTTTAATGAACACAGAGCCCTGTAAAGCTTTACTCCCAATCATTTCAGAAAGCAGAAGATGCCGGTTGATTGGAAATATGAAATGCAGGTGGCAGAACAACTTTTAAAGTCCAGAGAGGTGGAATTGAAGGGCTTCTTACTACATATATAATACCTTCCTTCATCACCTTATTTTCACCTTTTCCTTCCCTTGTCCCCTCCTTTGCCACAGAAAATAGAGGCAGCTGCTTAGGGAGGTGGCATGGAAGATGAAGGCAAGGAGGTAGAGTTGGGTATGGAAGCAGAAGTGATGATGTCCTTAATGCTTGTTAAGATGCTAGGTCAACTGTGTGTTAAATTTATAAGATACAGGCTAATATACCTAGCCAGCACAACAAGCAACAGCACTGCTGTGGTGGTATAGTGATGCCCAGGCATTGCAGCTTTTAGGACAGGACCAAAAGTCTCAGTGCGCTGCTGTGGGAATAGCCCAGTTTGTGAGACATCTTCAATGTACTTCTTCATTGTACCATATGGATATGTGATCAGAACTGAGGCAATGCGCAAGCACAAAAGCTAATTGTGTGTTAGGCTGGTGTAGCAGGTAGAGAAATGTCCTCGCTTATCATGTTATGCTCGTCAAGCCCAAACAAGGAAACAGTAGCGAATTTAAGGGAGCATCTGCTGATACATTCTGAAGGTTTGCTTCTCTGTCTTCCACGTGAGTCGTAAGAGCTGGCAAAAAAACATACTTTTCAGTGATTCCTTGTGAAACAAAAGGGAACCACATGCTGCTACTAGGTTGTCAGGGATATGCAAGGACATATTCCCACAACCAGTCTGACACTTGCCCACTGACTGAGAACACATGCTTGCAAGGTCTTGTGCAAGAGAAAGTAAAGCACAGAGAGAAACTGCATGCCTCCTTGGGTGAAGGATGCACTGCACTTCGTGATTTAGGAGGTGTGAAAGAAATGAGATGCAAAATGTTTCAGGAAGGTGGAATGTGGCAGTCAGGGATAATCCCTAACCTGCCCTGAGAGGGATAGATCGTAGTGGTTCTCTCATGCTTTGGAATAGTGATATGTCTTGCTTCCATGGTAATTTCTCACCAAAATATCCATTTATTTTTAACCCTTTTCATGATATTCATATGATGACATCTGAGTTGCTATAACTGTTTCTGAAGTGCATATGTTTGGAGCTACATGTATGTGCATGTATGTTGCACAGGGGTATCCCTACACGTTAACGGAGAGGTGTTCAACAACAGACTTTCTCCCATACCAAAGTGACACATCCCAGGCCTACAATTGCATCAAGATGCGTTGCCAGCCTGCAGTCCTATCACCAGCCCATTCATACTGTTCCTGGGACACATCCTCACAGTGCACATCTCTGAGCAGCTCAAACAGCCGACTTTATTGTCAGGGTGAAGAAGAGGGGGTAGTAACAGTAATATGTAAGTGCAGAAAGTGCAAGAAGGTAATATGTAAGTGCAGGAAGTTCAGCCTGTCGGGGAAGCATCTGCTCCTCTCCCCGGGAGTGGAGATCTGCCCAGAGCTACCGTGGCTCACAGGTAGGTGCTGGCAGGATTCGGTCCTGGACTAGAGACAGCTCCTCTGAGCCTTGAGGTGCGGCAGCTGTGGAGCTACCGAGGCTCGTGATGGCTGTGCTGGTGCTCGCCCCATTAGGACACAGCCTTCCATGCCAGGTTAACCCGAACAGTATCTCATTCTTGTAGAAGCTTGATGTAGCTAAAAGGCTTGGTAGCTTGAGTCATAAAAAGCCATGAGTTTGAGAGAAGTTAATTTAGCTTATTTTGTTGTATGCCAAAAACTGGGCTAAGGTTTCAGCGAAAAGGACAGCAAGCTCTTCTAATCTGCTTTGGCAACATTTTAAGACACTCTCAATGTAAGAAAAATATTTTGTTGATTTGATGTCAACCATTCTCTTAAATCTGAAGTACAGAAGGAATTGAAAGCTCTGACCATCAGTAGTACATGAAACTTTTAGTAGTTCTGTTTCTGTTCTCTGCTCTGTTTTTGATTTGTTCTTTGTTGGCATGAAATGAAATGGATCTGATGTATCATGAGCACAAATGGAGAGTTCTTAGTAATATATATATATATTTTAAGAGATATTGCCTTCTGTTTCAGACTCTGTGTCTGTCCAGTAAGATGAACAACGGAGTTTACTGAAGCTTTTCCTATTACTTCATTGAGGCTTGTATTAAGAAAAAGATGGGGGGGAGGGGGGGGGGGGGAAAACCAATATGGCAAAGCTTCTTAGCTTAAAGAGTAGAATGCTTGGCTTCTTTATAAGAAATTTCAGGCTTGATGTCATTACTTCTGGGTGAACTTTCTGAGAAAACAGCAGAGTGGCGCCGGATAGCAGCACTGACATTTTACTGAGATATTAAGAAAGATACAGGCACTTCTAGATGGAAATATGTTACATGCTATGTTTGATTAAAGAGAAATAGTTGGCTTTCAGGAGCTTCAAGTCAGATAATGGTAAGAAAATAATGGTGATGTATTTTGTCTATGTGTCCTGGGAGGCTGTGGAAGCCAGGCTTCCTGTTTTGCTATCTGTTTCTTCTTTTAGAGGCTCCCTTATCTCTCTGACGTCTGGGTTCCAAAGAGCAGGCACTGCCACTAGTTATTTATACTAAGTATTGTCAAAGTAAACTCCAAAATATTTTAAAACCTCACTTTCAAGCACATGTTTCCTCTCCTGATGTTCCTAATAGTTTCTAAAAAAGTGGTAGCTTGCTAATTGCTGAGAACTTGTCTGGCCTGTTTCTTTTCAATCATTTACTAACCAGTCTTGTAAAATATTATTTAGTCTCATTCTGATAGGATCGCAAGGTAAAATAGATTTTCTGGTCTATAGTCTTGATTGAGATGATGAGCTGGTATTTACATATAATATGTCTGTTGTATTTTTATTCTACATACTATACGTGTAGCCTACACATATGACGCTAAACTTTGGCGGGGAAAACCACCTGTTAAATCTTTTTATACCAGCGCATGTGCTTATTGCTTTGTTGCTGTAGTTTTTCCCCTTTAAGATTGCTTGTATCTGTAACATTTTACAATGAAAAGCTGCAGCCCTTGAATCGGAAAGTGATTGTTTAAAAGTGGCTTTATGAGGCTGGAGTTTCTGTTTGGCTCTGGATTAAAGATTTGCCAATCTCGTAGACTGATCTCCCTTCCTGAGCATTTTCACGTCATAAAGTTTGTGCAGACCAAAGCATGCTCTGACATTGTTGCTTTATCACATTACCTGTTATTGAGTGGGGCAGTAGAGACCGTCTGGATATGTAATTGAAAATTAATGAAGAACTTAGCTTTATATATGACACAGCAGTGTTCAGTTCGCTTCGCTACAATAGCATTAATATCCTATTGCAAACAAGCATGAAAGTAGTAGACCTTATTTATCTCACTAGTCAGCAGCAATCACTCTTGACTACACACCAGAGATCTGCTGAGTGCGGAGATGCCTTTTTTATGTTGTTATTTATCAGACAAGAACTGCTGCCTTTACTCTTAAAGCATTTTATTTATTTATTTTGGAGATAGTATTCTTGCAGAAGAAGAAATGTCAACCCATTTTTGAAGAAATGGCATTCAGAAAAGGGACTTCAAACTTGCTTTTAAAAGTTATTTCCTTCATGTTTTTTTTTTTTTCCCCATTATTTCAATATTTATCAAATAGGTTCAAAGAAACTTGCTATTTGGTGAAGTCATTTGTATGCTGCCCTGGAGCTGTTGATTAAATGCCTGTGATAAAATACCCGTCAGCATGCATAGAAGTGAAGCAAGAGGGAGTGTAGCACATGACCAGCACAGGGTTTTCAGATGCTTCATTTATTTCTAACTTTGCCATTTATCTTTTGTACATGCAAAATGTAGTGACTTTATTTTTATTATTTTGTCTGTGGCCAGAAGTGCAAGAAAGTTAATAGTTTTAGGAAGCACATGAGATGATACAACCATGCAAATGATAAATGATAATAAAACCATGCAAATAAGCAATGAGTTATGAGGGAGAGAGGAGCTACAGGGAAATAATTATATCAGAGTAATACCTTGTCTGTGTGCTGTAAGAAGTTTTGAGATTCAGGATTAGTGGTGAAGAGAATAATTGCTACCGGTTTCTTAATATATGATGTTTTAACAAGGGAACAGATGTAGGGGCAGAGGGAGGTGAAGCAGGCTCAGGAGCAGCTGGTGAGCCGAGCTGGGCCGGGATGATGCTGCTTACCCTCAGCAGAGCTTCCTGGGACACTCCCGCAGCCATGCCAAGGGCTGGGCTTGCAGTCAGTTTCTCATGGATGCTATTTAGTGTACGATCTGTGGCTCTTGGGCCAGCTTCTTACCCAGCTTTTAGACATACCATGAATCTAGAGGGCACATGTGGCGTACAGTAATTTCTTTGCTTAAAATGAATTTGAGATTATTTCTCTTAAGCGTGGAACAATCAATATAAAGTTAAGGATGCTTATCTGTGAAACATGCAGAGACCTGACTAACCAGAAGTTTGGAAATCACCATTCTACAGTATGAAGAAGCTGTTAGAACCAACTTCTCAATTATTGAGTTTTTGCTCACAGAAGAAAGGGGAGACCCTGAGAGGCTGGGAAAGGGCAAAAATACAAACAAGCTAAATGTTAGATGTGACCTGCAAGAGAATGAAAGGATTTATGGTAGTTTGCAAAGTGAAGTGTATGTGAAATTTGAACTCTCCCCACCCTCTTTCTCTTACCCTTTGTGTATTGCTTTGTTTTGCATTTTATTTATTTGGTTTTGAGTTTGATAGTTTTGAGATGCTTGTGCTATTGCTTGCTTGACTTGCAGGGAGGGTTTTTGAAACTTCCGCATCTTCTTGTAAGTTGCAAGACTTAAAAGTTTTTAATAAAGTGGGCTTTGTTTCCAAAATGTGAATTTAGTGCTTAAAATCAAATAGCAAAACAGTGTTTTAAATACTTTTTTCTCGTCTGCTCTGACCTTCTCCTACCTCCGAGGTCATTCAGCTGTCTTGCAGAGAGGAAGGGTCAAAGAAAGAATGTTTTCAGTTTGCTGGGAAACACTATGATCACTAGGGATTTTAAGCAGTGTGATTGGCTATAGTACCTGGAATTTGCTCAGAAAATTGGTGGTGGTGGTGGAGCAGCAGTTATTCAATTTGCCAGTATGGTCACAGTGTGAACAGCAAGAGTTTTTTCTGTCTGTTGGACACATCTTCTAATGCAGTTTGCTTTTGACGCTATCCTGAACGACCATTTTCAAACTTGTCAGCTTTACAGGGTTTGTTTCTGCTTGTGGGAATTATGACAAACTGTGGTGCAGAATGGTCAAACCATTAATAATGTACAGCCTGTTGCACTTGGCAGAGCTTCTTATTGTAGCCTCAATGTGTAGGCAAAGCCAAACATATCAGGGCATATTGAGGCACTACAGTTTTTATTTAAAATAAATATATATATATATATACATATAAAGATATATTATATATGAATTATATATGTATAAATATATATATATATATATGAATTATGCTAATCCAAAATGATTTTGAATCCGTAATGAAATTTGCAGCCTGACAGATTGTCTGTGCTAGATAGTAAACGTTCATTCCCTGCTCTATGCCAGAGGACAGTGTTTGTGGTAACTAAATCGCTCTCCTCCCCACAGCCCCCTAGTGAGGCCTCGGTTAAGGGGAGAGTATGAACAGCTGCAGCAAGGCTGTTGTGAATACAGATGTCTTCCTGAACTGGGTTCTCTGGGTCACCAGGGACCATGCAAGCCGTACTAAATGGGTTTACAAGAACCTCTCTCTGTGTCAGCCAACTGAGCTGTGTTGCTGTCCTCCAGAGAAATGCTACTTTGACTTCTGGCCCTGGTCCTTCCCCCACTACACTGTCCACCTTCCTCCTCTGCTCCTGCAGCTTTCTGTCCTTGCTCTGCCGCCTTCTCCTCAGCCTATTTGTCCCAACAACAGGTTTCCTAAAATGCTGTTGAACTGCATGTGATTCACAGGTTGGCAGCTGTGGTCTTGCCAAGATCTTTACTTCTGCTCTTGATCCTATTCAGCTGTAATAGGATGTAAGCATGGGACCAATATGGGATAGCTTATTTTACTGGCAGTCAGCTAATTGTTGATCACTTGCTGAGTATCTTGTGGCTTGAAGAGTCATTGTGATTGTATTATGCAACTCATAGATCATATCTTGGTCTAACTTCAAAGTTAGCCTTGTTTTGAATAGCAGGTTGGACTGGATGACCTCCAGAGGTCACTTCCAATGCTAATTATTCTGTGGTTTATACCAGGCCAGTAAGTGTAATACAGTTAAGGAGTAGATGCTGCAAGCCGAAGAGCTGGTGAGTGTAACGCAGAGTCAGATAAGATAGAGAGAAGTTAAGCATGTGTGTCTCTTTTGCAACTTAATACACTTGTGGGCTGATAGTCAAAGGGTCTTGACAAGCCAGTATATAATTGATAGAACCTAGAAGTAAAGGTCTGTGTGTGTATTTGGAATTAATTTTGTTTAACATTCTTGTTCTTAACTCTCCTGAAAGGAGAGCAAGCTGCAGTGTTTACTGCTAAGGATATATAAGTAGGGTGTGTGGGGAAAAAATCAAGGTTTTAAAAAAAAAAGTATTAATTTGTAGCTTTTTATTATCTCTGATAGCTCATTAACTCTCTTATATTCCTTTATGCCCATTTAAAAACAATTCAGTAAAAACATGGCAATCCCACTTATTCACCAGAATAAAACTTTCTACAGTAATATACTGTCTTAACGATACATCTGTATTTATTCATTCTGCAGTTGACTCGTTATGCTGGTGAATCACTGAACTTTCATTCTTCATGCAACCAAGCATTTGTTTTGCTATTATCATCATGTGGCATAAGCATGCCATTGCATGTCTATAATGATGTGTATCCTCCTAAAATGTTTGTGCTACAAATAGTTATTTGTGGTCCACTGTACATTAGCTACTAGTACATAACATGGTATTTTTTTCCTTGAGGTAGAAGAATAATCACGTGCTTTTGGAACTTGAACAATAAATACACATCTAAAATGGTACAAATACCAAATTGAAAGTCAAATCAACATAGGGGCTTACACATGTTTTATACCTTGTGATATCTGTTTTAGTTACTTAATATCCAATCTGAAACTACCTTTATTTTCAGAAGATGGATGCTGAAGATTTGCTCTTTTCCTATTATTAATAACTGTATTCCTAAATTACACACCCCCAAATTGAGACCTCCTTCCAAATCACAAGCCACGTGGACTTTTTCTGGATCCTCTGTGCAAGTTATCCAACCCATGACCCTGGGAGCTAGTGAGGGTGCTGGCTCCACTGGCGCAGGCTGTCCACACAAGCCATGCCGTGGAGAGTCCAAATATTGCCCTGAACTATGCCTTAATTTGTGTGATGCAGTTGCATTCCTCATTGTTCTCGTGATGATCCTCTTTTCATTCTTTTTCTTCCTTCTTCTTTTTTTGCTGACCAGAACAGAGTGGGAAGAAATAGTCTGTTCCTGTGTGGAGCGGGAGATATCGTTAGGGCTATAATGGGTGCTGCAGTAAAGATACAAATCCAGAGGCACCTGGGATGACATCTAGTCCAAGCCATAGAGCACAGCCACCAGTTTCAGGTTCCCTTGTCACTGGGGGATGGTGGCAAGCAGGTCGTTCTGCGCTACTGGGTGCACCCTCCAGCTGTGGTCTGCTTTGGTAGAACTGGCTGCCAACGTCCCTGCCAGGGACATTGTTGTTTCGTTGTTTCAAAAACTGGTGCCAGCTAATATTGCTGCCGCTGCTCCCAGGTGTATTGTTTCTGAAACCTTTGTTTGTACGTGCTTGGCTCAAGGGGTGTGTGCTTTTCCTGTTCCTGCCTGCGTGCACCTGCGCAGGCACAGGAGCCCATGCTCGCTGCTCGCACTCCTCCTCTGTAGCTTACCCGCATCTCTCCGGCCTGTCACCGGCACAAGCCACCTGCTGTGCTGGTGCTTTGGGAGAGGATCTGTGTGGTGGAGGAGAGCCACGCAGGTGGGGTTGGCCACACGGGTTCAGCCAGCATCACCCAAGGGTTGGTGCGGTCCATGGGCTGTCGGCAGGCTTTCAGCATGTCCTGTGGGTACAGGGGCTTACGGCTTGAGCAGCCGCTCCTGCTGCCGGGGAGGGGCCTTCACTGTCAGGACTGGCTCAGAGAAGTGCTGGCGTGCGCTGAATAACCTCTCCTATTTGAAGATTCGGTAAAGAGGCTGACAATTTGTGTCAGCCCTTCTAATTTGGAAGGTACCTCCCGTTTTTAAGCAGATATGTTTGTCCTCTGGTATTTTTCTAGCTCATGAAGTCCGTCTCTTGGTGCTGTTTAAGGGTGGATATCTCCTCCTACTCACCCTGCAGCTCTTACTAAGTGCCGGTGGTTGCACTACAAAAATAGAAACCAGTGACTTATATTCATTCTTGGTGATAATTGACCTTGGAATCTAGTCTGTTGTGAAATAAGCTGTAAATAATTAAGCTTTACTTCTGTGAAATCCTCACGGAACCCAGGCAGTTTCTAGTTGTAACCTCATAACAGTTAACATCTAATTCACTTCCTGGAGACTGTGTTTTTGTGTGGTAGTCAAAACAAACAAATAAAAATTAAATGCTATGCATACCTCTTTTTTAATGTACATAACACAGTACGCACCATACACAGTTAAAATATATTTTAAAAAATGCTGATATAAATGTGGAATAGTTAAACTTTAGTTCCAGGTTGGCCTAAAAATTTAAAATAAGAACAGGCTTTCAATCTCACTGTCTCTCTATTTTTTTTTTATTCTGAAAATTTGTCATAACTACGAAGTTCTGTTCTTGACCAGCCTGATATTGGCAGTTGAAATACTTTTCCTTCATATACGAAGAAAAGGCAGTGGGGAGGAGACAAGGGTGCAGTTTTTCAAGAGTAGGGAATGAAGTGGAGGATTGCAAATTTCTGAGAAGAGTCAATTTCATTTCTAAAACTTCTTTGCTAGTTTGGAGTATTCAAAGAGTACCAATCATCTCTCCTGGTTTAGGTTTTTAAATCAGGCAAAACTAGTATTTTGGGAGTTCTGAGCAGAATGATCCATGAACGGTAACGCTCAAATTACCCAGTGTGGGATTTAATCCTGGGAGTGAGCGTATTGTGGTGAAATAAATTATTTACTGAGGCATTTGGAAGTGAGTGTTAAAGATGACAAAAATGTCCAGCTGACTGCACTACTGTGCACACAAATATTACTCACACCATGTTTTTCTTCTGAGAATCATCGTGGTGTGAGTCCCTTGATTGTTCTGAAATTGGAATCTTTTTCAAAATCGGTATTAAAAAAAGGCTGATGAAGGCTGATTGATTGATCTATGGTTCCTTCACCCCCTTTTCCCTCTCTGGAAAGGGGGTGGGTGTGGGGAAGTGAAACTGTAGCTTTCATTTGGAGAGAGACTGTTTTGCATCTCATGATGCTCTTCTTCTGTGGTTTTCTTTCACTTCTAATTCATGCTAACAGTTAGTCTATCTTGCAGCGGACAGAAAAATGATTTTGGTTTCCAGGCAGTGTCCATCTCAGTAATGTGTTGTGACCTTACATGTTGCATCCCACTTCTGAATAGTTCTGAAATTTTATCTCTGTCTTCTAACAGGGTTTTTAAGAATTTTGGTAACCTTATGGACTTCATTTTTCTGCTTTTTTTTTTTAAATTTGATTTTAAGTATCAAGCTGTAGCTTCAAGTATTTCTTATATTAGCAATCACCTTTCAAGTGTTTGTCTTCTGTGTGCAACAAGCCAGGGATTTAGAAAAAAAAAAAAAAAGAAAGAAAGAAAGAAAGAAAGAAAAAAAGAAAAAAAAAGGAAGAGAGGTTTTTCCTCTGCCCTTCTTTGTACTCTTGGGAGAGAGCAACACAGCTGAGTTTAATTTTGTGGGATGTGGACAGAAGGCAAAATATATTATAGTGTAGAGATGCATTTCTCTCTAGATAATTCAAAAATACTCAAAAACTCATTCTGCTTGTTACAGTTTCCTTGTGGCTTGAAATATATCCCAAATTCCTCAAGTCCTGTGCAATCTTTTCTCTTTCATGGAGGAGTGAAAATGCACAAATCTGGAGCTGTGGTTGCTTCCTCCGCCCCTTGTAGCCCTCTGCTCCCGGGCAGGGGGTGTCCAAAAGCCATTTCTGATTAATGAAGCACCCTGTGCTCAGGCCAATAGCGTGAGTCAGGAGTGAGAGATTTCTTCCATTCCTTGCCTCAGCTTGGACAGTTTTGAAAATCATCTCTGGAAAAGCATTTGCGGTCAGTTTGGCATTAGCTTGTGTATCGCTTGTGCCTAGTTTTCTGCATCACGTATATTATCCTGCTTCGGAGTGCACTAAAGCATGGCAAGGAGAGGAACATTGGATAATCACAGCCTAATATGAGGGAAGTGCAAAGTACATGACACTACATTGTACACTCTTCTATTTCAAGAGCAAGTCCAAAAGCATCTCATTTCCTCCCGAAAAAGCCCTCATTAGAGCATCCTTACTATTGTATATAGAGGGCAATTTAAAGACTTGCTTGTTAACCACTCAAAGAAAGTGAAATCTGCTGGAGTTTAGTGCATTTGACTTCATTGCAGAGAACGAAGAGGCTGTGCAATATATATAGCAGAAGTTTCAAAGGAGAGCCATTGCTGCCACTAGCTGGGTGCTACTGGAGCACTTTATCCTTTTCTGGTCGCAGACCAGAGCCCTCTGGTCGTGTGCACTGCAGCCACGTTGCTGCTTCTGCTAATGATTAAAAGCCAAGTGGATGTTTAGTGTTGCATGAGCTTCCAGGTTGCACCAAGCTCAAGCAAGAGAGTGGTGCCTGGCAAACTGGTGCCTCTGCTTCTAGCTGCCATGAAGCTGTTCGTGCTGGGGAGGGGATGCCCTGTGCATGCTGAGGAGTAGCCATCTGCTAAGCAAGGTGAAAGCCTGGCCGAGTGAGCTGAGCAGGAACCCCTGGTGCTCACCAGTCTGGGCAGCAGCAGCAGATCTGGGCAGCAGCAGCAGAAGATGTTAGGACACCCACTGGTTTTTCTGTTTGCATGATAATGGACCTGCTCCCTCCCCACAGTCAATAGTTTTCTAATATGTTCTTTGCAGAGGCATGCAGATATTCTGGGGAATTCTTCTAAACTGAGCTGTTTGTGTTCTTCGCTGGGAAAAGAGGGAATGAGGAAGATGGGGACAACAGGGCTTGGTCTTTCAGAAGTGATAAGGGGTTTTGAGACTTTTGGCTGCAAATGCCCTAATTTGAGCCTAAAAGAGCATGTACTTTTTCCACATCCCTAGAGAGTAAGTACTCGTTTTTTCCCGAAATGAGTGTTATTCTTAGCATGTATCAAGGCTGTCAGCTGAAACCCTGTATACCTTTTCTTAAGCCAGGTATGAGAATCCGAACCAAGGGCCCCTCCGAGGGCCTTGCACAACCAGGTGTGATTCAATACGTGTTCCTGTGTCGCAGATTTGACAGGGTGGAAGAGGACCTGCTGTGTGCGGTGACGCAGGGGTGTGTGAGCAGGAGCAGAGGGGAAGGGCGGTTGTGCCCTCAGAGGACCCTCCTCTGCTTCAGCTGCACTTTTTTGCCTCTGGGCACAAGATTTGCAAGAGGAGCTGCTCCAGCAGTAGGATTGGAGAGCAGCCAAGGCTTGTGCCCAGGGGAGTGGTCTGGTAGCAGGGAAAGGGCTGAATTCGCCCTTCTCCCTCCCTAACTTCTGTAATCCTCGACCTCCCCAGGCTGATTAGAGCACCCAGCTGACCCTGTTTTAATGTCTTAAACTTCTTTTAGAGAAAATGGGTGCATATATCTCCCATTAATGTCACCCGAGAGGCTGGCACTGGCTGTGGCACTGCCTGCAATTTAAATCCGCTTGGAAGAACTGAGTCACAAATCTAAATAATAGCAAAGGAAGCAAATTTTTTGGATGTGTACTTTGCCAAAATGTCACCTTCAGTGTTCTGGACTCCAGCCATGCTGTTTTCCCTTCCATAAAGAGCACGAAGGTAGTTAGCTTGGCCAGCTTGGCTAGATTTTAATTGTGCTGATGCCTTTGGCTATGGGCATCGACCTTGCTGTGCATGGGCAGCAAATGACTCGGTAACCTCTCTGTTCATCCCGTGCAGTGTAACATCCCTGCACAGCTGACGAGGGGAACAGCCACATTGTCCCCTGGGGTCGGTCAGGTGGGGGATGGTGGAGGGTGGCTATATGGGGACACAAGGCAGTCTCTCGGGGATCACGGAGAACGGTGGCTCAACTCTATTTTGGGAGAGACTTAGTTGGTCTGTGCTGCTGACTGCATGTCATGGAGACTTTCTGTTGTCTTGTGGCCTCTCTGCAATAAGTTGGGTGAGAGCATCAATGAAGTAGTGTGTGGATAGCTTGTGTTGCAGTAAAGGCAAGTCTGGAGAGAACAAAATAATTTTAAAAGTTATTTAGGTCTGTTTTGTAGAGTCCAAGGTAGTGTCTGAGGAACGGGAGAACAGGCCCCTGTTCTGCAGGCTTTTTGCAAAATACCAGTTTGGGTTAGGGAGTCTCTTCAAGGCTACGCATTCGGTTCATGGAGAAAATGTTTAAAATGTGACCCAAGTGTGGGTAACCTAGGGACTAAGTTTGTGGATAAACAAAGATAGGGCTGTCCTTCCTGCTGTACCAGAAAACCTCCTTGTCCCTGTGCTAAATCTTATTTGTGCCATAGTGTCAGCTCTCCTGCCTGTGCTGGACTTCAAACTCAGGTGCCCCAAAAAAGGTTGAGATTTTTAGTCTCATTTTTATTTCCCTGTAAAGTCAGAAAGAGGGCATGGATGACTGGAGCAGCTGTTGCTTCTGCCCTTTCACCTATGTCTGTCTGTGAAGATCTGCCTGCCTGTCAGATCTGTGAGTTTTCAGGAAGAATAAAGCAATAGCTGGGAAATGTAAATTACCACATCTATTCACAAAAAAACCCTACCTCTCTAATGCTCTTACAACCTCCATTGGGAAACACGATATTTATAGCTGTCAGTGTTAATGATCTCAGTGGTCATCCAACCCAATCAGACAGGAGATGAGGACAGTCATGATGCTGATGGCAAGCTGAGTCACTTGCTTAAAGACCTTGGACAACATGGGGAACTGTTGTGGGGGATGCGGTAGGCTTATTTTATCTTGCAAAACTTTGTTTCACAAAGTCTGCTGCAGATGTGCATGATAAAAGGAAAAGAAGAGAAAAGCATAAGGCTGAATTAAACAATATGAGGAAAGAGAAGAGGTTATGTAAAGTTGAAGAAGCAAGGGGATATGGTTTAGAAAAACACTGAGATAATGAAAGATAATATATAGATGAAGTAACTTTTCTTCCCCCTGAAACTTGCCTTGTGGGCTCCTATGGGAAAATAGGAGTTGACGTCTGCTTACTTTGGATGGCTTAGTTGGAAAAACAAACGAGATGGTATGCATGAGACATCACCCTTGTAGGCCTATTGCTGATATGAGTGATAAGTTATAAAAGAGAGAGGAGGTTGCAGTGAGCCAGCTCTTCTTTGTCAAATTAGACTGAAGAACAGGCTATTTTTATAAGTCCATTTTAGCACTGATTGGGTGCATGCTATTACCTTTTATTCTTTTTTAAAATTATTAAGCTAATGTATTTCTTGGGCATGCTGTGCATAGAAGCAGTACCAAGTGAGTTTAAACTGCAACAAGGATTTAGAGTATTTATTGAGAAGAATGTTTTCAGAGTAAGGCTATTGAGCCCCTGGGATCCCCCAAGCTTGGCTTTTAGTCTGTCTTGCTGGCAGCAAGAGGAGAGGTTGGTCAAATACCTTTTGGAAAGTACCTTGGTAGAGTTGCTCCTGCCCTGAGGATAGGAGATGACTTTTTTCCTTTCCAATCCTGTTTTCTGTGTTTATGAAACTGTTTAGAAAAAGTTGGGTTTTGAGGAAGCACGTATGCATGGTAAAATCTGCTGTGATCTGAGTAACTTTCCAAGAACTTTCTCCAGGTTCCTTTGTACTCTGGGTCTGACCTGGACCTGCCCTAGGTTAGACAACAACAATCTTGATCAGAGTCCTGCATGGAAGTGTAGATATCTAAGTATCTTTGTCCGTATGTTTGTTAGTTATTTATACCTCTAAAATATGCATATACTTTAGTATCTTTTATCATTTTTAGTTAGAGTGGAGTTCACTTGAAACCTATAAAGATATCTGAAAGCTTTTTTTTTTTTTCGTAAAATAGCTTCTTCAAAAGCTTTGCTTTTATTCTTTAGTCTTTGTTGTTATTCTTTAGTCTTATTTTCCTCTTAGTTTCTTCTCACATTAATATAAAGACATGTAATGAAAACAAGTAATAAGCACTGGGAATGGCATACGGAAAAAAAGGATAAAAAATAGAGAAAAAAGGTCAGCTTTTCATAGGGTTTCAGAAGTCTTTGAGTGTTTGCTAGAAGTGTTGGCTCTAATCCAATGTGCTTTTATTGGCATACATGAACAAATTATCCAGGACACAGCTATTTTTCTTACTGTAGTAAAAACAGGGACTCTGAATGGAGGCTTTGTGTAGGACAAATATTTTTTCTTTGAAACTGGGTATGAGTTTAAAGTTTATCTAATGTGCCTTCTGGAAAAGGAAAAATTATCCTTCTCAATCTAATGAAATAGAAAATATATAACAGCAAAGGCAACTCAGAGCTCTATAAACAAAATTAAATCATTGGTGAGGAGCTGGTGAAGTTTTATAATGAACAGGATTTCTTAGTTGCCTACAGTGTGAGGGAGAGCTCTAGTTATATGGGCCTTCATCTTTCAAAAAAGTTTCTGTGGATGCTCTCTCTTTTTCAGGGCTATATGTGTTTTCTGCCCACATGGGTGTAACCAGGAGGAAAAGGGCCTTATAGATAAAGACATCAAGATAGCATTCATTGTTATAGGGACTATCTCAATGGGTAATCCTTCTTACTCCAATTGAAATTGTAAATCAGTTTGCAGTGGTATCATTACTATGAAAGTCAAGCAGTCTGTGAAGTCTGGCAGTTCTGTTTGGTATCATGTATTAGAAGTACCAAGGAGATGCAGGGTAGTTGAAATGTGCTTTTCTGGGAGCAGGGAATTAAAAGAAAAAAAGAAAAACAACCAACCTATAGTGTCTCTAATGACTGTCAGTCTTGCAAGAGCCCCATGAATTAGTGACTCATTTTGAAAGGGAAAGAGACTAATTCTTTCTTATCTCTGTAGGAGGGTAACCATATCTTTGGAAAAAGATTTTAGATGTGTATTTATGGCATGTTAATGTCACTGGAGTCAGTTCTAGAACAATTCTAGAAGGGTGTGGAAATGAGTGGTGCACTCTGATTTCCCCCAACCTATCACCCCACCTCTCCAAGCAGGAAGAGATCAAAAAGCATTAACACAAATGGCTTTTTTAGCTCCTTCTGTTCTGCTCTCCACCTTACCACATGCTCTTATTGCACACATGCTCGTTTCTATAAAAGAACTAAGTGGAGAACAGTAATTCCATTGTCTGGAAGATTTTGAGTGTTAGCTTCCTTCAAAACCTTTGGAAACTTTCTGAAAAATAGAGCTCCTCTGAGGTTTCCTGGGAGCAGGGTGTATTGGGGCCCCAGTCCCAGCCTGAGGTTTCCATTGGGAACCCAGCTGACATAAGTAAAAAAATATATAATTTGACATTGGAAATGCCTCAGCAAAATGTTTTCAATGAATCAGCAAATTGCAATAGCATAACTGGCTTTCAGAATCCCTTTCTAGTGATGCCTTGTTAAATTTGACATGGTAACCAGCAATGACAAATTCCTAGACAAAACATCATTGTGATATGTGAAAATTCAAACTCCACAATTAGAGGAACTTGGAGCCAAAACCATTTTGTGCTGATTATAATTTGACTTTTAAAAAGGTTTATAATGTCGTCTTTAATCACTGAATGTTTGCTGGAAACCTAGTGAGTCATTATAAGGGCATTGAAGTTTATAAAACAAACTTTTGCTTCTAAAAATCAAGTCTGTAGCTCTGGGCATTCAAATCAGAGACTGCTTTTGGAAATGTGAATTTGTTAATTGATTTGGAAAAAAAATCACATTTCTGTACTTGATCAGGTAAATGAAAAAAAAAAACTCAAAAACTTGACATCAGTTGAATATATGTATATATGTTTTCATTTCTGTGATACATGTAGAGGAAGGGCTTGGCCCAGATTGCTGGAGGACAAAATTGTATCTGTACAGGGAGAAAAAAATAATTGAAATTAGGAAAATCAGAGACATGAAATGCCAGAAATTTAAATTGCTTTTCTTCCTTCAAGTTGTGGAATCTGTTTATGTTCAGTCTTATTTTGTTCCCTGGTACCAAGGCTGAGGTACGGACGGATGCTGCTAATTCAGTGGTGGGCTGTGACTTCATGCAGCTGTGACCTCAGTTCAGCACGTTCTTGTACACTTGGCTTCACTTTGTGCTGAGAAGTTGTTGCCCAGTGTGGACTAGTCAGTTATGCTTAGGTTTTAAGATAGTGCCTTTTGTTTACTCATTGCATTGCAATATAGTCTCTTTGAATTACGTGCACATCAATGAAAAGAAAAATGGATGTTCAAGATTTTTGGTGACCCAAATAAGCATCACCAGCTGATGTTTGGGTGCAGGTGAGGTATTGCGTGTCTGAAAGTGCTGAGAACTGCATAGGCTGCATTCAAGGTCAAGCATCTTACTGCACATAGTCATATGCCTGTTTTTAACCCTGGGTGAGGGGAAGCTGTCCTTGAAGTTTGTTGTTGCAGATTTCTCCTTCAAAATGGAAAACCTCAGAGAAATACTGTGTGTTATAGAGGGACTGGCTGTTTGGCTTCACAGTTCTGTACAAGCAAACAAGCTGTACAGCTCTTCTCATATCTCTACATTACTCCACTCTGCTATGGGGTGGGAAATGATTTTAGATTACCTGATTGGTGCCTAGGGAGTATTTAAATTAGAAGGGAAAACGTATTTTTTCCAGTGTATATTTTCCAGTGACAACAAAGTCTTATTGTATTTTTTACAGTATTAAATTGAACATCTCAATCAACTCACTCATCACCCCTGGGTGATGGTGGTATGGATGGATTCCTTCTTTCCAGGTGGGAAAATGGAACAGGTTTTCTAAAAGTCAGCGAGGCTGGTGTTAGGTTTTAAAATAGCTTCTGGTGTAACTTGTTCTCCAATTCTCTTTAAAAATTAATTCTGTTTTCTTCTGCCTTGTCTCTCTTCTGCCTATTTTCAAAGTCCCTATGGTTTTGTTTTTGTTGTTAGCTTGCTGTATGGACACTGTATATCTAGCCCCCTTCTCATGGTGTCTTCTACTGTTAATGAAAAATACAAGAGATAATGATCAATTGAGTAACTGGATGGAGACTTAGATACAAACTTTCAGGAGCAGCATTTTTCCCACATAGATTAAAAACAAGTAATTTTTTAGGCCCCTTAGTTTGAAAGAAATAGGGTTCTTGTAAAACAGGGTAAATTTTAAAGATTATATAGTTTTCAGTTTTTAATGTCTCTAAACCAGCTTCAGTTAAATGTTGAACGTGCCCCGCTGTGAAGTAGGGCACAGAGGTTGCTGCCATACCATGCAGGTACGTAACCACATAGCTTTGTGGACAAGTACTACTTCTGTGTTTTGTGTGTGCATGAAAAGTGAAAACCTGGTCCCTTCTGGGAGACATGTTTGGAATGAGTTCAAATACTTTCCAGGTAGCATGTGTTAATTTAATATTTTAATGTATACGTGACATTGCAAGTTCATTGAAAAATATTTGGGGAACATTTTAAATTACTTCTGGGAATATGAAGAGTCTACTAACTCTTCAAGTGTTAATATTTCTTGTTTAAACCCCAAAACTTGTGATGGTGGCATTTATTTTAAGTCATCTTAATCTAAAGCCATGAGCTTTTGCATATCAGCTTTGTGAAGCTTCATTTGCTAGGTGAAACAAAAGGTCTTTCTTAATTGGGAAGTTTGAAAAGTTAGTCAGCATCATTGGAATAGCTTATGTTAATTTTTTGTTTTAAAAGAAAAACTGTTAAGCTTGCAAGTAAGATGTGGATAGGTGGTTAAGCCAGTTTCATTTGGTTAACTTGCAGCAGCAAGTAGTACTTTAACCATGTTGGGAATTCACTCATCTTTTAGCCAGACTAAGAGGAAAAATTTATCTGAAACAACAACAGAACACCAAAAAACAACATCTTGTTCATTTCTAGATACTTCTGCTACCTTTACAGTAAGTCTTCATTTTTTTTTTTAATTCTACTCATTTTTTAACATTCTTATAAGCACTTCAGTGCAAGAAAATACTCAGAAATAATTCATCAGCTACAGTCACAGCCTGTTTTCAACATGAAGGGAAAAGGTATGTTCAAATTTCATGAACTTTTTGACAGGTAGTGTCTTTGGGTAGTGGGAACCATGCTCTTTTGACATCTGGAAATAAGCACTCTTTGCACACTTTCTTTCTGAGTTTTCTGCTGACCCATATAAACGTGCCCAAGAGTATTAATATCATTTATGAGTTCTCCTTCTGAAAGTCAGATTGATGGTTTGTTGATGGTACACTGCAAGCGAACTTTCAAATCAATGTCTGGAGTGCCCTCTTTTGAAATCTGATGGTCTAGTTTGTAGTGTGATGTATCAAGGAATAGAAGGAAATAATGAAAAAAAATCAGAGGGTGTGAAGAAGAGTTATAAAACTATGGTGTCTGTGCTAGCTCAGTTGTATTCACTAGCCAGTGGTTCCAAAATCAAGTTCTTAATAAATAAATAAATAAATAAAACCACAGGAAATTATTGTACATCTCTCTGCAGGTGGGGATATTGATAGCACTGTTGTAGCCATGTTGGGAATAGGATTTGTGAGTAAAGATGGTATCCTCTGCTAGCTCATTACTGTGTGGGGGGTAGAAAATACTTTCCAGACACCTGAGCCCTTCCTCAGGTCTGAGATAAAATAAAAGCATTAGCCTTCAACATAAAGTACAAATGGAGACCTGCTGCACTGACTTTCAGTGGGTATTAAACTCAGATAGAATTTTAGTTCTTAGGTTTCTCTCTTGAAACCATTCTATAGCTGTTCCTTGAACACTGGAAGGGGGGAGTTAGTGATGGTGCTGGGCACAGCAAATGTCTTCCCAGTTTCCTTTCTGTGAGCCCACATGGGTGCATGCTGACTCCTGGATGCGGTGGATGAGGTTCTGAATTAACCTCTG
This sequence comes from Anseranas semipalmata, assembly GCA_013399115.1. NCBI lineage: Eukaryota > Metazoa > Chordata > Aves > Anseriformes > Anseranatidae > Anseranas > Anseranas semipalmata. Next base: position 559,179 of record VXAA01005404.1, read on the forward strand.
GAGCAGTGTGCCAATGGCACTTTAAAGCTGTGGCCTCTTGGAACAGCTTTTTCTTCAGTCCTCTTTAAATACATGAGCTAGACATAGCGTCGGCACTGAATTTTTTTTTTTTTT
>VXAA01005404.1:559310-659498 GCA_013399115.1 Anseranas semipalmata
TTTGTGGTATGTTATAATCCCATTTTCTACCTCCTTCTGCAAATTCCTTCATGTGCAACAGTCCTCTTTAGACTGTTCTTCTGTTTCTGTGGTGGTTTTTGCTTTTTTTGTTTGATTGTTTGATTATTTTGTTTGTGGGTTTTGTTTGGTTGGTGTTTGTTTTATTCAAGATACTGGTCTTCCAGCAGTCTAATGATTTCTGTAAGGTCTGCATAATTATCCTGATCTTGGTAATTAATACTCATCATGCTTTAGACGGGGTGGTTAATTCTCTAATTAAAAAAATCAGTGAGTCATGGCTTTAATGCTGGCATATTTATTAATGTTCCTTTGTAACAACAGGGATTTTAAGTCTTTGAAGCTTTTGTATCTGTAAAGCTGTTTTATTTTCTTTCAGTACGGTTAATTATAAATCACGGACCAAACCTGAGTGAAATGAATGGAAATAGGTTACCATGCCTGAATAAAAACCTGTTTTCAAGCAGGTTCTCTATTAGTGTGTCAATACAAAGAGCTAAATCTGTGAACAGGATCTATCTGAAGTTTATTCATTCAGTTCTTCCTTTTGGGCTTCATGTCTCCCCTTCCTCCAAATAAAAGATCCCTATCTTAATTGTATTGTCAGAATGTTTCCTGAACAATGAATCACTGTAAAATATCATAAAAGCGAAAAGAAACTTTAGGGTGTACTTTCTGTCTTGTTAGTTTTCCCAGCAGAAAACTTCTCTTTTAGCTAACAATTCTTGCTCCGAACATTGGTCTTGCATTAACATATCTTGTCTCCTATGTTGACTGATAATTGTGTCTCGGAATTTTCTTAATAAATTTATCCTGTCTATCCTGCTGAAAGGAATACTCATGATGAATTTAACATACTCCTACTGAAGGACTGTGGGAAAATATTAAATATCAGAAAGAGTGTATAAAAACCAAAACACGCTTTTTCCCAATTGAAAAAGCAGTGTTGATTGAGCTCACCTGCTGCCCTGTTGTGTGGAGGTGAACACATTTGTAAATCCCTCCTGGGCGGTGCTATGTCCCCTGTCACACAGTGTCGTCTGCCTCCTGGTTAGAGCAATAATCATTCGTCTGTCACAGTAACTAGATTCTTGAAATGCTGCTACCCCTCTATCCCCTAATATAAGTAGGCAAACAATATTCTATCTGTTCAGCTTTCTATATGGAGCAAAATCTGGGGGAGGGGAGAATGTCTGCTCCTTTCCTCCCCACCCACAGGTTTCTTTAGCAGGAAACCCACTTAGCTACATTGCATCCACCAGAAGGGCTGATTGGGAAAGCACTAAAATCTAAACACAGGATGCAACTCAATGCAGATTTGTATAAACTCAGATGAAGCGTAGCGTAATGCTGATGGCCATGCTGGACAACTGGTCTGGATCCAGAGAAGACCTGAGAGTAACAGCTTTTTCAAAATGATTTTGTTGTGGTTATTGTACTTAACATGTTTACTTGAAGTTCTGACACTCAGACATGAGTGTATACCAGAGCACCTGTTCTTTTTGAGAATGGCTTCAGCTCCCTTCCCCATACATCATGAATAAAGAGCGGCTTGAAAGAGGCAAAAGGGACAACAGCCAGAATAGTGGTGAAAGAAGTTCAAGTCTTTTGTCTTGAAATTGCATCACTTCTCAGGTCTAGCTTTCAAGTTTGTGTGTTATTTTTGCCATAATCTTTTTACTGTCATTTGGATGCTCTAGTCCCCTTAATAGAAAATGGATTATTATACATTATACATTATACTTCGAAGCTGCTGCCAGCACAGAGTAGCAGTTTGTCTCTGAGAAATTCTGATTTCAATGTGCAGAGGATGGAAAATCCCCAGTGATCATTTCGGAAGCAATGCCTACTTAAATGCATACATGTGCATCTTGATGTTTTCTTTGAGGCAAGATGTTGAGCAGAGTGCAGAAGGCGTATTTGCTCTTGGTTGTTGTCTGAAGCAAGTCTGAAGTAGAAGGCAGTGGCAACATTTTGTCTGAGTCTGTTCATGACTTCCAGCAGGAGTTTCCCATTTGTAAGATCTGTGGTTGGAGTGAAGATAGAGAACAAGAAAGTAGAAACAAGAGGACAAGACACAGAGATACAAGAACATAAGGAATAACCAAAGAAATGACCTCAATGTGGAGAAACAAGGGAGTTAAAAGTACCAGCCACTCAAACTGTAGCATGAGAGAGTAACGTGTTTGAAGGAAGGTGCGTGTGGGTGAAGAGGATGAAGTTCAAGAAAGACATGAAATATAAGAAGTGACACAATAAGCAAGTTTTCTAGAATAGCAGCACTGAATGCTGTGGAATAGCAATGCTAGGCATTTTTATTGAAACTATAGTGAGTTACAGTGTAGTATGGACTTATCCATCCGATTTTGTTGTTGTTGTTTTTGTTGTTCCATAATTTTTTTAGAGGGGAAAGGGTGGAGAGACAGCGTCCTTTTCTGACATTGATACAGTGTCAGATCTGCTACAGATAAGGGTTACCTTGTAATGGTCCACTTGTTTTTGTTTAGGCTGGAGTTATGGTCTGTGCCTGTTATCTAGCTGAGGAAGAATCCATGTTTTTTTTTAGGGTATGTGATAACAATGACTTGTGACTAATAACATTTTCTTAATCGGTAGATAATTACTGTTCCAGCCATTCTTGGCTTTCCTCTTCCTTCCCCCGCATCCTCCTCTCCTTAACCCTCCCGGCTCCCTGCATTATGTCTAAAAACACCACGCCATTCAGCTGTTTCTTTTTTTTCCCATGTGATATTGTGATCCATTGCTGGGTGGGACTGATTGATTCAGAATGAGTGGAAAAGAGCACCAGTGTCTTGTATATCTCATTTTCTGTAATGAGATAGTTCTGCCCTTCTAGAAAAGGGATTTTTAAAATAAATTGAGGGATTTTGTTCCTTTCAAACTCCTACTAGGAAATTAAATGGCAGGACGTGTGAGTTGTCTCTGTGTCAGCTTATTCTTGCACACAAATTGTATCGCCTTCATTAGGATGCTGTGCTGTAACATAGGGAAGGCAAGGAGTATTTTAGGATTTGGGCATGTTTCTAATGAATATTTATGACTGATGAAATCATCTTGTATACCACCGCAATACTGCCCATATTTGGGGTTACACCACCAGTAACTGTCGACTGAAGAACCAAAGTACATCTTTCTCAGAAATGGTTTGTCAGTTACAAAAGCTGGACCTTTGTCATTTATGTTGCCGCTTACTATCAATATCCTAGAGTCCTGCCAAAAATAAAGCTGATGGCAGCGATGAAGTCCTGGGTGGATTCTTTTTGTTCAGTCTCAGATCCTGCCAGAAATGGATTTAGTTTTTTGTTTTTTTTTGTTTTGCGTTAGAATTTTTCCTATTTATAACTATTTTCTTATGATATTTACTTTATATGTTATTTTAATATACTTCTACATAAATACTTTAACATTTATCTTACTATTTCTTGTTATTTTTAGCTATTTTCTTATTATTCCTTTTTTTTTTTCTTAAATTCTTGTTTAGTTTTCTTGTTTTAAAATATTTGCTGTTCAGAGCAGGCTTTATTTCTTTTCAAGATTCTGAGAAAAACATGACCATGCTTGGATATATTCACAAGTAAATTGTTGATACATCAGGTCTACTTAGAGAGGGATTGTACAGTTAATTTTGAAGGATGTTTATCTTAAAGTCTACGGCACTGGTATATTTTACTGTGAACTGCTGGGCTGAGGTGAAAGGGAAGATTAAGGAGGAAGTGGAGTTTATTAATAGGCTCCTGAATGACAAAAGTGTAGCAGTGTGCACTGGTTGACTTTTGCTGTGGGACTGGTTGTAAGAGATGAAAGAGCATCTGAGATGAAAAATACAGCAAGGAAAGCTGTACAGGTGCATAGTAAGTGAAGCACTATACGTTGTTATCCTTTTATGTTTTTGCCTTCTCTCTATTATGCACCTAATAAAAATTTTAAAGTGTTTTCCTGAAACAGTTTTTCAGAAACATTTAGGTTGAAAGAGATGAAATAGCCTGATAATTTTTGGGGAATCATCAGTATTGAGGACTAATTATGAATAATAACTGTGAAGGGTTAGATTTTATTCACATTCAGGAGCTTTCTTGAACCAAGTTATGAGAAGCACTGTATAGACTCTGGAATTGGGCCGTTAAAGTGGTAGTTCTTGATGTTTCAAAAGCATTTGATTTCCTCTAATGGCATGAGAGACTGGAAATATTGTCTTCACTCAAATCAAATAGCATGTAGCTTTTTGTTTGCAAATCAGCTAAAACTCCCTAAAACTTTTGTGCTTGGCAGAACAAGCTTCCCTCTCCCTGAGACAGACAAAACTTCTAACTTCAGTTTTTCGCTATCACTTGATCTTAAAGCTTTTTGTATTAATGCTAAGTGGTGTCGTGCCTTAGAGTGGGCAAGTATTTAGTCAAGACATTTTCTTCTAACATGAAAATCTGCTGTTCAAGTTCATTGTTGCTTTAAAACTTGCAGTGCATTATGCTAATTTCAAAGACTGAAGCTTTGAGTTCTAAGATATTGCCTTCCTTCTACTTAAAATGTGTCACCGTTATCATAAAATTAAGTGGACTACAAATAACAAACCTAGTATGTTGCAGATTAAGAAGAAAAATCAGTGTGTCAGAGGAGCAAAAGAATTTTGAGTCTAAAAAATGTGTTGTTTTTTTTTTTTTTCCAGATATCACTGTAAAATGACTAGCTGAGGAATTTGTGATTTGAAAAATCACAGATGGTAAAAGGGTATAGAGAATAAAGTAAGAGTTATCTTAATAAAAGTATGTGTGGAAAGTATATGAAATGAGGGATACTGAAAAGTAATGGACATAATTTGTGTAAGTTTTAGGATCTGGTCACTCTTAGGAAGCTACTCCTAGTGTGAATTGTTAAGCTGTGTATCAAAATTGAGCACTGTTTGCAGATTATAAGAATTAATAGCCAATATGAAGTGTCAAAGAACTTAATAGCAGCATGACCTGGGGAACAGCAGTCTGAGCAGCTCTGGTTCATGTGTTTACTAAAACGGCACAAGGAGTGCACAATGACCTGGCACATCCTGCTGAATAAATGAAAATTTCTATTCTTTCAAGTCACGGGACAATTCCAGGATGCTTCCAGAAGGTTGTAATTGCTAATGAATTGAACAGTGCTTAGCACAGAGAGTGATTTGTTGTAGACAGCTGCTAAGTATTGCACTGTATGGAAAGTGGCTTAGAGTGAAACGCACTGCCTGGTTGGATACGTGATATGTTCTTGGCAACATGCAGGAGAAAGGGAAGTAAAATATGGGTCTATCAGTAAAGACTTTTTGCAAGGAGTAATTGAAGATTTAAAAGGAAAAAAAAAAAGAGGGAGATTCTAAGCTAAATTACAAAGTACGTGGTTGCTGCAGGGGAAATACCACACTTTCAAACGATGACATTTGGCATGTAATCAGTATGGCTCAGTTCTAGTTAGCTTTGCTAACTGCATCTCAGGTAGGACGCGTCAGGTGAGAAAGGTATAAAAATGACTCTGTGCTGAGTGCAGAAGAACAAAACCAGCTTGTAAGTCTCTTGAAATAACAGAAGACTTTAGGGCTGAGGACAGAATTTGATTTAGATTTGTATTTCTGCATGAAAGAGGAGAACACATGTAGTTACAAAATGCAGCATGCTCTGTAGGTCAATCGGCTGCTGCTTCATTGTAAAGCAGAAAAGACCAGTTAAAGTAAGGCAGTAGGCTGACAGTGATTCAGAGAATAAGCTGATTGTAAAATGGCTTTAGTACAACAAAGCAGGTTGTGCTTACTTTTGGAAATGGAGCGTCCGTTGGATACAAATTTTATCTGACGTACTTTTGAATATTTTCAGGAGTTGAAATCTTTTTTCTGTTTCATGACTCTGGGATGTAGAGAATTATTCAAATATATATAAAGGAAAGACATATGAAGAGTATTTGCCCATGGTAAATTCAAATAATGATTTATTAATTTTAATATGAAAATCATTTTCCGGAGTCAATTTCGACTTCAATGGGCATGATATTAAAGGGGGAAATTCCTTTAATTCTTTCATCATAGCTTTATCAGTATTACCTTTATATGAGAGTTTTCATTTGGCATGCCAAACTTTCAGGAAATTACATGCTGCTAAAAAAAAAAGGAAAAAAAAAAAAGGAAAGGTTTTTTTTTTAGTCCGAAAATATCTAACCAAGTTTATTTCTGTGTTAACAATTGTGTTTTGCTTTGATAATGCATCTTTCTAACAATTTATCTGATACATACTATTGAAGTAATATGTATCAAAAATTCATTTCAAAAGTTGCATTCAAATAAATGAATTGTGGGTTAAATTCAAGCATGCTTGATTATTAAAGTTGCCATTTGGAACATATTGTCCACTTCTGCAGCAGATGTTGTTCTTTGTTTAGTCAGCCTTTTATTTGAAAAGTTATTCCTGAAGAATACTGTAATGGCTTAATTCACCAAATTATAAATTATTTGAAGCAAAACCTATCAAATTGCAACTGGGGGAAGTTCTATGATAGGTCTTTAAGGCATTGCCACAATACAAATAATAACAATTGAGCTTGTTGATGCAATTCCTTTTACATTTCAACCATAACTTTCTCATTAGGTTTGTATTACATCTGTATTAAACCTTCATCTTTTTAGAGACTTCAGTTCATTTGCTGCTGTTTCTTTTCGCAGATCGTTTCCCTCAGTAAGTGACGATAAGAATGAATGGACATATATCAAATAACCCTCCTGGTGGATATGGAAGTTATTCTCCTCAAATCAAGTAAGGTTATGCCTTTATTTTTCCTTCTATGAACAAAAAAAAAATAGTTTTGTATTTTTTTCCTTGCAGTTTCATTATTAGAGCTTATTGGAATAATACAGAGGCAATTTCTGTAAAAAAGCGTGCAGCTTCCAAACTATGTAACCAAACTGATAGGTATTATCTGACTGATTTTTGTATCAGCGTAAGGGTAAAGCTGTATTAAGGATTGGAGTCATCTGGCAAAGAAAAATAAATTGCTGTAGCCACAATATAATTCTTACATGACTCAGAGAGGTCTTTGTATGCCTGAGATGTTTAAGGCTAGCTCTGAGTGAAGGCGTTTTTGTGCATCAAAGATGAGGCTGCCCTTTCCATCTGTGAGAAAATACCATTTCCCAGTAAACAGAACTGAGCAACTGTTGCTTTCCTTGAAAGTGTTACCTTTTCTGACATAGGAGGATGTTCCTTGTGTCAGAAGCATGCACTAGACTCATTCACACCACTAATGAGAATTGGCCTAATCTGATGCAAAAGAACATGTATTTCTGTACGGAACAGGGCATCTGTGCTATCATCTGCTTCTCATATTGTTGTCCCTTTACAATGAGTTTGTATATGAATCATTATTGCTGTTACACTTGAAAGAAGTTGGATCATCTTTTCGTTTGTTGTAGGCAATGGTATTCCTTTTATTTTTTTATGAAAAGCACATGAAACTGTTAAAAACGATTAACACTTGTGTACATAGGCAAAAGGCAAAATCCTACCAAGTCTTTGGCACAGTCTTCATTATTATTACTTGATAGTAATTACTATTACTTACCTTATGGTAGTGTTGATATGTATACCACACCCCCGTTGCGCATGATGTTGTATTATTGCAACAAAAAATAGCGCAGAAGGACTTCCAGCCTAAGTGAAACACGCTTCATTGTGTTCATGATGTGGAACCAGTATCCAGTTGCATTACCTCTGTTAGCAATGTTGTAAGTGTGTTTAGCCCTACATAATGGGAGGGTTTTATTCAATGCCTGTGTCTTTGTAACAAATATATCTATACAGAAGTTAACCAGAATGTTTCCTTCCAGTGGCTATGGCTCACCAACATTTGCTCAGGCAGAGAGGGAGCAGAATTCAAGAACAAGTGCGAAGGCCCTTTATGGTAAGATGACATAAAGTTGCTGAACTTTTATGTTAGAACTGTTATTTAAACATTGATTGTTATGTCTTGGTATATATTTTATTTATATATTTTGTATATGTATGTATACAAAACTGAAATGTGTATATATGTGTTTATAGATACGGGTATTGTTATATATCTGTAAATATATATATTAGCAAAATAAAAGAACTAAGTGATTTTATTCTTACTAAAGGGATAGTTTTCAACAGTGATTTCTGCATCCTGTGTATGTTCACTCGACAACCTGGTCACACGTGTTGACAGAAAGAGTAGGTGAGAACAGAAACCAGCAAGAGACATTGCTAAAAACTCTTTGCAGATTATTTCTTTGACATGCGTTTCACTTTTTTCATTTTATGTCATCCTAATAGTTTTTCAAAAGTGCATGTTTTGAAGGGTGTGGCAGTATTAGCAAGTATTTTAGTCATGTCCTTTAATCTTTGAGGGCTTTTAAAATAATACCTCTCTGAGCTTTTTCATGTCAAACATCATGGAATATTCGCATGTAAGGTGGGGGACATGTGAGTAAATTTGAAGTATATAATGGTAAACAGCCTTTTTACTTCTAAAATACTTAATTGAATTCAGGTATTAATTGAAAATACTTACCGTATAATTACTGCATTACAGGTGGCTCCTGTAAAATGAGATGTTGATCTTGGTTCACTTCCATTGCTAGTAGATAGATCACAAAATTGTGGCTGCAATTGCCAAGAACTGAATGAAGCAGAAGATTCAATTATCCTGGAGCTTCAAGTAAAGATACATTGGCACAGCCTTTAGAAAAGAGTTTGCATATTTTACTGCTTCTGCTCGGTGTTGTTTGCATAAAGAACTAGGCTGTCAGTATCATCAACTGTATGAGCTGGAGAAAACAGGAAAAATACCCAAAACTTTTCTCCAATTCAAGGCAGTTATATCCTACTTTTAGCAATCATGTTACTATTTTGCTGCATCCCACATGTGTCTTCAATATTTATTCCTTTGTCATGTTCAGGAATTTTTGTGCATGCCGTCCCAATGGAGTGGGAAGCAGTTAAATGATATGGGAATGGTTAAAATTTGCTCAAAATGTTTATTATAAAATATTTTATTTATTATAAATTAATATTTAATAGCTAATGTATGTATTTTGTTTGACGCATGAGACTGAAAGCCTATGAAGCAGATTGAAGGGCTCCTAGCTTTTTTTTTTTAATATTATGTATATGTATATTTTATGTACCTATAACATTTATGTAAATACTTCAAGCTTATGTATTTAAGAGATTCACTTATAGATATATAAATAATTTTACCATAACAGTAACATGGACCGTGCTGTTTGTTTTGATAAAACGTAGCAAGATAATGTTAGCAGTGAATTTTGTCTATGACAAACTTCCTTTTCTGGAAGACTTCTGAATGTCATTTGGACTAAAGCACATATCCATGGATATCAACAGGTGAAAACGGCACCTGGGTTCCTAAGTCACCACTTAATCTTGAATGCAATTTCTTCCAGTCACAGCAAAGCTCTTAAAACATCTATCTATCTATCTATATATGTAGCTATATATACATCACGGCATGAAGTTTAACGGTTGAGACCTAGTGCGTATTTTGGTCAGGTCATTCATGATTGTTTAGAGTTTTGGTCTTCAGGCAGAAGGCTGACCACATTTCCAGTGGGAAAGGAGGCTGGAGTTTTATTTGTGTTACAGACGGTTTAGTTAAAAACTAGACTGCAGCCATTGCTGTCTCTGATGTGGTTATCTGATAGCAAAACGTTGCTTCCAACTGCCTTTTTCTGTGTCAAATAATCTGTTTTCACCCATTTCCTGCCTGAAATGAAATGTTTTCTATTTGCATGATAAATGTCCCCCTAAACTAGGAGGGAAGATGCCCTCTACACATTCTTATAGGTTTTCTTTCATTATTTAATTCCTCATCTCTCCATCTGAAATGGGTTTTGGCTCATACTGTCATCTGTTGTTCTAGCATTAGCTTCTCCATCTGCCTTCTGCAGTTCTGCACACAGGGAGACATGCAGCATTGGTTGGAGCCAGTAGCCAGGGCTGTACTGGAGGTTTGCCAGTGAGAGACACATTGCGGAGCAGCCCCATTCCCTAGCAGTTGTAAACTAGTGGTTCACTCCAAATTGTTGGATTAATATTTGCTACAGAATTGGAAGATGTTACGAAAGTAACTGCATCGGAAAAGACCAGGTGTTTTATATATTGTTTTTATATTCTCATGGCCATGCTTAGGTTCTAGCAGTGAAATTGCATGTGTATCTTTGTATTGCTCAAATACCTCATTCAGAGCAAGAAATGTAGTGTAATAGGGTCTGTTAAAATAAGCCATCCATGTAACATTCTTGTGTTATTTGATACTCAAATGAATTAAACTGACAATTGACTTCTAAACAATACACCATCTCTGATAGCTAGTTCCATGTAGCCATCAGGGAGAAGAATGATGGCAAGAATTTCTGAAAGTGATAGTGTTTACTCTTCTAATAATGATATTTGTTTTTAAATCAAGTTTTGACCTTTCTCCTTGGAGGTGTAGATCACATTTCCTGCACTTTGCTCTGAGTCTCGAGTTTTTCCAGCAGCTGCAATACATTCTTAAAGGGGTATCAGCAATCAGTCCAATGCAAACCATAAATTTACAATAGTACAATAAGTATTGTGGTTTTCTGCTTGTCAATATGTGGTAATAATTCAAACTGTCACTTCAGGATTCGTAAGACAGCTTGTGAGACACTTAATCTGTCTCCGTGTGGATTGCCATTTAATTTCAGAGCTTTGTCTCTTTGTACACTATATAGACATTTTCCAATTTCCCTATGGAAGGGTAAGATGGGATTCACCATTATCCTTCTTTGCGCTATCATAACTGGAGTGCTGATAACATCTATTACATCTGGCCTATGCAATTATTTGTAAAACATCAGTGGAAGTCCAGGCACTGGAATTCCTCATTTCTGTTTTAGGCTCTAGGAACTGAAAATTTGTTTGTGCCTAAACATAGCATAGCCCTGATCAGCACCACTTGTGCTTTGGGTTATCCATGAAGACCCAGCCTTGGACCTTTTACATTTAGAAAGAATATTCTACACCAGGATAAAGAATCAGATTTGTCTTAGAATCACAGAATATCCCAAGTTGGAAGGGACCCACAAGGATCATCAAGTCCAACTCCTGGCTCCACACAGGACCGCCCAAAAATCAGACCATGTGTCTGAGAGCATTGTCCAAACACTTCTTGAACCCCAGCAGGCTCAGTGCTGTGACCACTTCCCTGGGAAGCCTGTTCCAGTGCCCGACCACCCTCTCGGTGAAGAACCTTCTTCTAATATCTCGCTTTGATACATTTTTCTGTGGTCTTCCTACTGGATAGTAACACAGGGTCAGACTGTGGTAGAGTTTATCAAGCAACTGTCTAATTTGCCATTTAGGTACAACCTCTTCCACTGGGAAAATGGGTGAGAGAGGACTCTACCTATGTCAGGTTCTGTTCATAGCTGTGCCTCAAATGACCTTGGGCAAAGCTGGTGTTTTTGTCTGAAAATGTAGAATAGTCACCTTTGCAAAGTATGAAATGGTCCCTCACAGAAATAACTGGGGAGAGCACAAAGTTTTTAGTGTAATGAGGGCAATAGTGAGTCCTGTTTGTCTGTATAGTGTACTGTCTAGTGTGTTTTTGGCTTGGCTAAAAGCCTTTGGTTGAGCATTTTTTGTTTGTTTGTTTTATTTGTTTGTTTTCTGGTGTTTCTATGGCTGCTTCCAAGTTTAGTATGAAGTCAGCACCTTTTCACATCTTTTTAAAACCAGAAACATGGTCCATTCCAGATGATTGGTAAACTCAGTAAATTCACAAAGACAAGAAGAGCAGTAGCATCACTCCATATCAGAAAGAGGTAGGAATATTAGTTTCTGTGGATCGGTGTTTGTCTTCCTTTGAAAAGTTTAGTAGCTAGTAGATCTTATAGTCAGGGTCTGTGAGTGAAAAGTTGTTCTGCTTTTAAGTTTATTGTGCTTGCCTTGTGAGAGATTTTATTTTGCTCAGATTCCTCTGGGTTACATTTGCTACAGATTGTGATTAAGAATTTGACTTCGGTGTCTTCTGCTGTGATCCTTTTTATTTCTACTTTCATGTTTTCCTTTATCAGAGGGAAAATATTTTAGATAAATTGTGTGCAGCACATTGTCTGGGTTTGAACTAACTGTGGTATTAAGGCTGCATTGTGTTTCACATATTGGACGTAAGAGCTGTAATAAATAGAATAAACAGAAAAAAAAATGCTTTATTCATCATATCTTGAAGCTTCTGTTGTAGAATCTCACTTTAGCTTCAATAACTCTCTTCATGCATGAAGAGACCCATGAGAGGCTGAGATTGATCTGGAGGATTAGGAGAGTGAAATGGAACATAAAAAACATTTTCTTCTCAGTGTAAGGGCTTGACCCTGTCCAGCAACTAAGGACCTACCATGAGTGAGTTGCTTGGTCACTACCCCTCTCTCACCACACAGTGGGATAGGGGAGAGAGGAGAAAGAGCAAAAGCAAGAAAAAAACTCAAGGATTAAGATAAAGACAGTTTAATAAGTGAAGGAAAAGGGGGGAGGGAGGGTGGACTAAAAACAAACAAATGAAAAAAAAAGAGTAATGCAAAGGCATTTTGTATTACTCACCACCTGCCAACCTCCCACAAGCAGATCAATGTCCAGCCAGTCTCAGAGCATCAGCTACTTTGGAAAGACTGCCTCTCAGTTTTATTGCTGAGCATGGGTTTATTGCTGAGAATTACTTTATATGTTATGAGCCTCTTGTCAGTTTGTGTCAGCTGTCCTGGCTGTGTCCCCTCCTGACCTCTTGTGCAACCCCGCCCCACTTGCTGGAGGGCAGAGAGAGAAATGGAGAAGGCCTCAACGCTGTGCAAATGCTACTCAGTAATAGCTAAAACATCGGTGTATTATCAGCACTATTTTGGTCACAAATCCAAAACACAGCACCATACAAGCTGCTGTGAAAAAGTTAACTCCATCCCAGCCAGACCCAGTACATTTAGTAAGTCAGCAAATTAATGAAAATGAGTCATGCTCATTTTCAGTAGTTGGGTATGAGTTATTAGCATTTGATTATCATGTAATAAGTCAAGAGATGTTTCCAGGTATTCTGCAAAACAGAATAATATCAGTGAATATTTTGCTGGAAGTCCAAGGCAGTGGAGCACATCAGCAGAAAGGATGCGAAAGGGTTCATGCCCTCCTTTCTGAGGCAAGGTGAGAACTTGCAGAGATGTATTTTTTTTCTTTTTTTTTCTTTTTTTTCATTGTGTTGTGTTCATATTATCATGTGGGGACTTTATTCATTCATATGCATCCTTTATGACACTCTCTTCAGTGCAATTTATGCAAGTCAGCCAGGAAAACTGGCTCTCTGGGAGCCTGGGTTTTTAGCAGCTAGGTTGACCCAACAGGGGGAAGGGGACCCACTTTCTAAATATTGAATTATAAAAGGGTTGAAAAACAAAGGTTGAGGAAAAACTCTTCTAGAAGCAACTGAAGAATTTTATCTGATGCTAGAGTACTTATTACAAGTTGTGTTTTGAAGGGTGAATGATTTCAGGATGGGTGGGTTACCTATAGTATCTACCTCTAGTTCCTTTATGGCAGTGTTGACAACATTCACAGCTGCTATAGGCTACTTTTTAGCTCATCCAAAGCCACCTAAAAGTTGCAGTACTGAACAGCAACTAAGAGCCTGTGTGGAGTCCACCCTCCACCCCAAAATTCTCTGTGTGTGTGTGTGAGGGGTGTCTGTAACTGCAGCAAGACTTGGAAGTCTCCCCAGGTTTAGTTTACATGCTTCATGGTAGAGTTTAGGTTGCATCACTTTCCTGGGTTCCCAGAAATGGGAGTCTCCAAGTCTCTGTAAGTGACATATTACGGTGTTTTTAGTAGAAGGGCCTATAGGATAACAAAGGATAACTTGGATCTCTAACAGGTTTTAGTAAACATTCTGCCAGCATAAATGTGTTAAAAAAAATAAAGGGTAAATAGGAGCTGTTGCTGAACTCAATGTGGACTGTCAGTTGTTGTGGTGATCATACTTTTTATTTGTTAACACAGACACTTACTGACTTTTGCTAATTGAAACTTCTATTGAAAGGTCTGTTGAAACTTCTGTTGAAGTTCTTGTTACTGTCCTGTTGTAATTAAGAATGCAGAACTTGAGGGGTCTCCATTGCTCTGAGGTCGAGGCAACCACAGCTTTTATTATCAATCAGAAAGCTCTCTTTCTTACCTAAAGACTATTATTCTCACCATGACATAGTGTGTTGAAAACCTTGCCATCTTGTCTATTGTGAGTGCTGTGCTGTTCTGTGGAAGAGGATGTTTTAATCAGTGCTACAAGTGTTTCTGGATATCCTAACACAGGACAAAATTTCTGTGAAGCAGAGCAAGGAGTCTCTTGCAAAAGTTGTTCTCTGTTTTTTAATTACTTTGGAGCCTGTACTTATGCCAGGATTTCTTTGTTTAAAACCACTCCAACTGTTACTGTTTGCAGGATTTGTAAGCCTTACAGTGGATGTAAGATTTCTTATCCTAGTTTAATCTCATATCATTAAAAATAATGCTCTTTTTCACTTAATAATAGTAATAATAATCAAAGTTGAATATTTGATGCATTGTTAATTGAAACAGGTGGCTTTCTTTTTTTAGGTGTATTTTCTTACTAAACAGCATTTGACTGTCATTTACAGCCCATTACAGAGGGTTGTTATCTGATCCCCTTGGAGATGCAAATAATTCTATGGACTTAAACTAGGTACTATTTTTTAATTCCATTGTTTTGTTAGGAACAGATGGACTTTACTTCTTCAGATCATCATCCAAACAAAAAAAGAAAGGTAGCAAGTCAGACAGTACTGCTTCACTGACTGTTTTGTTGGGATGTGCATGTGTGTGCATGTGTCTATTATCCTTAAAAGAATAACAACCAAACAAAATACCTTAAATAACATGCTGCAAAAGCAGAAATATTAGTTACAGTTGGAATCAATGCAAGTCCTCTCTCCTGGGATTTCAGAATAATGGGTGATGAAATAAAAACATCTATTTTTAACTATTCACTCACCTAGTTAAAAATTCTGATAATCCATGATGTTCTTGAATTTGGTGATTGCATCGAGGACTTCTCTTGCTGAACCAAGCTGACTAGCTGCTATAGGGTAGCAGGATGTCTCTTCTGCATAAGCAGTATTTATTGTTGTGGAGGGAGGCCTTCGAGCCAGGGAGGGGTTTCAGAAACTGGGTTGTCTTTCGTGAAGCTCGCTGAGGATCAGAGAGATAAAGGGTGTGATTATAAATGGTGACAAAATACTTCTGGAAGTGACATCTGTAAGTGAAGGCACTCCTTTCCTTGTCAGCACCTGAAATTCCTGCATGAAGGAACCCTGGTCACAGAGGAGCTTTTTACTGTGTCGCTTTTACGGTGTCCTCACTGCAGATCTCTGTACATCACAGATCGTGTGTTTGATATTCGGTAGCATTTTTAATTTTGCAAAAAGGAACTTATCTTTCCTGTTCACAGAATCACACACTCTTTATTTTTCCCCCAGGTACTCCAAATGGGTATGATGAAATGAATGTAACATCAGTTACATATATTTCCTTCCAAACACAATTGAACTGCCTATTTTACTTGAAGATCAGAAATTTAATGAAATGGAGATTAAAAAGAAAAAAATCTAATTCTGAATTTACTTGTAGTTCCCTCCTAGTGGCTTCTTTACTTAGGCAAAGCTCCTGGTGTTTCAGATAGGGCACGTTAGTGATTATGGGAGAAAAAAAGAGAAAAACCCTCCAAATATTGCATTCAGATTTTTTCTAAGTTGAAAAGTTTGTTTGTTTTTTTTTTCAGTATTCATCAAAATTCATTATTTTGTGGTGTGGGTGAGTGTTGTGTCCTCAGCTTGCATTTTCCCTTCCCTCCTCTCCTGGTTTGATATTAATCTATTGTATGGAGTAAAAGGCAAACAATGTTTCTGATTTTGCAGCATTGTGTTTGTTCAGCTGAAAAATATTTCTGTTCTGAGATATTTAGTGTGCATTTTCCTGCTGCAGCTTTTGACTTTTTTCTTCCTTGTCTTCTTTCCATGCATATTTCTACATTAGTAATTCAACAAATGGAATACTCTAGGAAGAAATAAGGGATGACTCAGGTTTGGTTTGTGTGTGGCTTTGTTGTTTTCCAGATTTAGCATGAGAATTATGTTTATATCAGAAAACACTTTTGCTTTCAAATGCATTCATACAAATACAACAAACCTAGTTACCATGTTTCTACCAAAGTGGTAAGCCGGTGATTTTAATAGTCAGGCTTCCCAGTGAAGCATTTTCGGTCAGAACACTGCTCCCATCCGGTGTCACTGAGACAAGATAACTGTCTTTTAACGTTGATGTAAGTATGGTGCTTGTGCTGGACTATGGGAGCACAAAAATTTTTCTTTCTGAATACGGAAATTAACAGCAGCTCACTTTCTGCTTTCGTATATACAGCTAGTTCTAAGCATCTCTGAGAAGTATCCAAAACACAGCATGATAAGAAGTCAAATAAATAATTATTCTCTCTTTTCTCCCCATCTTTAGAACAAAGAAAGAATTATGCACGGGACAGTGCCAGCAGCATATCCGAAACTTCACAGTATCACGTAGAGGTGAGACGAGGATGTATGACAAGACAATGTACCAATTACAGCTTTTGGTTACACACAGTGATTTTTGCTTACATGATTCTTGAGGATAATATGCTTGAAGACATATAAATCTTCCAAAATATCCTGCCAGCCTGAGGTGACTTCAGAACAGATTACACTGAAGTGTATCAAATTCTCTAGCTTTGCCATAACAAGCTGTGTAGAAGAATGTAAGCAAAGTTATGTGTAGTTTGGCAAATGGACAGGGCTTCTCAATGGGATCACAGCTCAGTGTGATATGCTGCCCTGTCTCTGAACCTGTCTTGTTGCAAGGATGAGGCAGAGCTGAAAAACGCTGTGCAGTTGGTGAGGCACACTGGCCGATATTTAAAATAAATACCTTGATAATTTATAATCATCAGAGGTGCCGGAATATTTAGAAAGAGCTAGGTACTAAGTCCTAAAAGCCTTAGTGAGTTTACTGTGTAGTAGTTAAACAAGTACATTCTGCCTGCACAGATTCTTCCCCAGTGAGAAATGCACAATACGTTGCTTCCTGTCTTAAACTGCTTTGCAGAAATACTGTATGCTGCTGTCATATCTTCTCCAGAAGTAGACATTTTTAAAATGTTCAGCAAAGTAAGCCTGAGTGCCTATATGTAGTCTGGTAGGCACTTTTGGGTGCAGTGCCTCATTCTGTAGTCTTTCTTTGGCATAAACTTCCTCCTGCTGCCATCAGAACACTGTAATGGGTTAAGCTGAGTCTTGCAAAAACCATAGATTCTCAAGTCCTTTTAGCTGGGTTTTAAATTTAGCTGTGAATTGAGAGATCATATGCAGAAGAGTCTTAATTCCGGGTGCTTCTATCCTATGATCAGCTTCCAAAGGAACATTTATGTTGCTTTTAATTTCTGTCTGTCTTTAGTTTCTATGTAACCATTTTTGTACTCTACTGGCATAAAAATTAATACTTGTATTTGAAGTCAAAGAGTTTCTATGTGAGCAGTCAGTAGAGTTTGTTTCACTTTTTGAAATACTTTGTTTATATGCAGCTTGTATCTACTCTTTGGTCTGTCATTACTAAGTGTGCCGTTCTCCTGTAATAGAAGAAAGCTCACTTAATTCTTTTAAGTTATTTATAAGATAGGTATGCAGGCATATATTCAAATTGGTTCAACTTGAGTGAGTGTATCCAGATCTTAAAGAAGAATATGAAGTTAGAGTTATGCCTGAATAAAATTAAATAACCTTGTGGGTTGTCTTGCATGGCTAATTTGTTGAAGGAAAAGTTGTCAAAAATTTAATTGCAGGGGAACTAGTTGAAGTGACGTCTGTGAAGCAGTGTTTCATTTCTAGACCATTAATTGAATCTGAAGAATGTTCTAAGTTAATGGTGAGCAAAGGTAGTTCATATACTATGTTTCTACTGTGATCTGCATAAACCAAGCAACTAGCCTGTCCATAAGGTATCTCAGTCAGAGGCAAGCCCATTGTGTTTGCCATCAGTGTGCTAACTGGCAGCTCTGAAAGAGATGGGGGTGCTCCAGGTCAGGGTGGTGGTGGAGGTATGTTGGCAGGCTGTTTCAGGGAAGCTTCTGCTGATGCTTCCTGGATTCAGCTTGCCAATTGACACAGTTTTCACTCCTCGAGAAAGCTAATTAAATCCTCAGGATTCGATTCTAGATGTGATACCTGGAAGATGTCAGAATATGCCTTCAAGTGTAACCATTACTGTAGTGAGGAAATGCCAGAGGGTGACAAATAGTGAGTTACAAAAATCAGTTGACTTAAAATGACGTTATGGACTGAAAAACCTCTCCTAGAGCTTATTGGTGGGATCTGTCATAAACAAAGGCACTTTTATTCATGAATTATTTGTATTGCTCTTTCATGGCAATTTGACATTTGCATCGCCTAGTGCTAGGGAAAATTACTGTTTTTTTTTTTTTTTTTAAATGTGTGTACCATTCACTAGCACTTGACCACCTTTGTTCTGGACCGAAAAGAGGCAATGATTACGGTAGATGATGGAATAAGGAAGTTGAAATTGCTGGATGCCAAAGGCAAAGTGTGGACTCAAGATATGATTCTTCAAGTGGATGACAAAGCTGTCAGTTTGGTGGACTTAGAATCAAAGGTAAGATCTGTGAGTGGCAGTCTCATTTTCAGAGGGAGAGAGAAAAAGGGAACGGGCAGAAAAAATGATGTATGTGAGGTTTGTATTTTAATTAGCTTATTATCACTTTCCCTTTTTAACTCATGCAGCTTTTCTGAGATCAGGACACCGAATATTGAGTGTTTTGTTTTTTTTTTTCTTTTTCCTCTCTCTTCTGGCAGAATGAACTGGAGAATTTTCCTTTAAGCACAATTCAGCATTGCCAAGCTGTGATGAATGCATGCAATTACAATTCAATTCTTGCATTAGTATGTAAAGAACCAACTCAAAACAAGCCAGATTTGCATCTTTTCCAATGTGATGAGATTAAGGTAAGGTGGTAATGGAGATCTGCTCTGACTTATATGAATGGGGGAAATTTTATGAATTAGCAAGTACAATAGATAAAATCAAACGGATTCATAGAAAATAATTCTGTTCTTTTATTCTTATAAGTATGTTTCAAATTTAATGCATTTATGATACCAGCACTACTTATAGTATGTTAGTAAATGCAGCATAGTATGTCTTGTAAGACAGGAGTGAGTTCTGTGAGTAAGCTGAATCTTTAGTGCATGTGCAAATATATTATTACTGTAAATATTGATTCTTGGGCTCTGTAGCTGTTCATTTAGATTTGCAAATGAGTAAAGGTCTGGAATATGTATAAGGTTTGCATTCACACTTCTGAAGAAAATGGTGTAAAATAGTTTGAGTTATCTCAGATATATTTTATAATCTGGAAAAAACTCATCCAAGTTTTGAGTCTTAACTGATCTTTCCCCCTTTTCTGCTCTTTTTGACAATGAACAATTAATCCTTCTCTATGTTTCCACCTCTCTGCATCTCTGTCCTGCAGGAGAGATAGTAAAATGGAAAATACTACTTGCAAGAGGAGCAAAAGAAGGAAAGAGATTGTTTTTGATTATAATATTCCCTTCAAGCTTTTAGAGCAATACTTCTTTATTTCCAGGACTATAAATTTTAATTTGTTAGTTATTCCATATTATTGGTATTTCTTTAAATTCTAGTCAATAATTTCGTGGTTTAATTTTTTCATTTTTTTTTTAAATTCCTTCTTAGTAGTTTATATCATTATCTTAAAACAACAGATTGGTAATCACATTGTGCAACCATTTTGAAATTCCTACAGTGCTAGTGGTTTGAACATGACCAATTAATTGTGTGACTAGTTGCACAGAATTTGTGTTTTCAGTGGAAACTGGGCTCCTGTGAGAAGTTCAGTTTGCAGTATGCTAAATAATGCAGGGCTCCTCTTTAAGGTCTGGTTGGACACAGCCTCCCAAGGTGTAGAGGTGGTCTCTTTTCTTCAGATTTTCACCTTTTGAAGTTGTACCAGTGTGTACAAATAAAAACGCAAAGTACATAAGCATGACTTGAAGTCCGGGATCCCTCTTTCCTTCTGGGATATTCTTTTAGTCTGTGACCTTACCCTAGGTTCTGTTCCTTTCCCATAAGACTTGTCTCTTCTTGAGATGTTAGGTCTTTCTCCCTTGCCTTTTTACTGCTTTTGATCAGAAGTTACCATGAACCTCAGGAGCCTCTGCAATAAAAATCTAATCAAAATTATAAAATTATATTTTGGCCATTCAATATTCTCTAAATAATAATAATAATAATAATAATAATAATAATAATTGTTAAATAATAAATATCAATAGTATGATTAATGACATTCTTCTGTTATCTTCTCAAGTTTTTTCTATTCATTCTTTAACATTAATATATCTGAGGTACACTTCAGTGTAGTCTGAGAAGTCTGTTAATCCCTTTAGATACTAAATGCAACCAAGTTTTCTGGTTGCAGCAGAAGTTACATATTTCTCCCAAGACGTTACATGTTTCTCCTCCTCCATGAGGGGGTCAAAATAGAAGCGGGCCTTGTAGAGTAAACGAGACGTGGACAGATATGGGCTTTGACGACTTGTGTAGGAAATTAATTTGTCAGCTGAAGACACGTAACAGAGCATCCTAAATCCTATGAGAAGCCATGACCTACTTAATGCAAGATCTATTAAAATAATGCCTTAGACACGTATCAGAATTTCACTTGTGGGCCACTGGTGGAGGCAGACTGCAGTTACGGACAGGCAGGTACCTACAGATTAGGAAATGTCCTGAAAATTCATCTTTTACTAAAGCAAAGAGAAATTGGAGTCTATTGTTACTACTTAAAGAAGACTGTATCACTACCAGTTATTTTCCTAATCCCTGTGCTGCTACTATCTGTAGTAATTTTGGTTATGTCTTTCACTAGCATGCTTGACAAAAACAAAAATGATGTGTGTGGAGAGGGAAAAAATAGCTTATGCAATAATTGTTGACTTGGGATAATTACAGCTGTTCAGACAAATTTGGTAGCTAGATGACACACTCATCTGATGATAGTGTTTGGGATTGGAACAGTTACAAAAATACCATCTCCTAGACAATTGCATTGTGTGTTTCTTTGTTCCGTTTGTGTAAAATAATTTATCCCAGGATTGTTGTAAAAAACGGGATATAAGGGATTCTGTAATCTAAAGATGCCTTAAAAAAGTGCATGATGAGATAATTATTTCATGTCTCGTTAGTCTAGCTGAGAATTGATGGTTTCTGCTTCTGTCTCTTCAGGCTAGCTTTATTCATGAAGATATAGAAAGTGCAATCAGTGACAGCAAAAGTGGGAAACAAAAGAGGAGACTTGAAACACTGAGGTAAAAACCTAACTTCTTGGCAATACATAGGATCACCAAATAGTGTTACATTCAGGTGCTCCCCAAGTCTGTCTGCTGTTTCTTGCTCTTTTTTTGGTAACTGATAATATACTTCCAAAACCACATGTAGAGGCCTTGATTTAATAATTATCTCATGCTCTCTCAATTTATAGCATCACTCTTAACTTTCTCAATTCCACCTTAGTGACTGCAACATCTGACATAAATGCAGGTTGCCAAAGAATAGCATTGTATGTCTCAGTTCCGCATATGGATCAAATATATGGGTTATGAAGATGGTGGAGGGTCTGGAGGGCAGGACATATGAGGAGTGGCTAAGGTCACTTGGTTTGTTCAGTCCAGAGAAGAGGAGACTGAGGGGAGGCCTCATGGCGGCCTGCAGCTTCCTCACGAGGGGCGCGGAGGGGCAGGCGCTGATCTCTGCTCTCTGGTGACAGCGACAGGACCCGAGGGAACGGCATGGAGCTGTGACAGGGGAGGGTCAGGCTGGGTGTTAGGAAAAGGTTCTTCAGCGAGAGGGTGGTCGGGCATGGAACAGGCTCCCCAGGGCAGTGGTCACAGCACCAAGCCTGCCGGAGTTCAAGAAGAGTTTGGACAACGCTCTCAGACACATGGTCTGATTTTTAGGTGGTCCTGTGTGGAGCCAAGAATTGGACTCGATGATCCTTGTGGGTCCCTTCCAACTTGGGATATCTTATGATTCTGCGATTCTATGAAATAGTTCAGAATTTAAATTAAAAATATAAATGTCCCAGAACTCCAAGTAAGCAAGGTTTTGGGATCTAAAGATATTAGATAAAACAGCAATTGAAGACTAAATAATCTTCCTGTCTGTTTAATGACTCTAAAGACTCCTTGTTTCCCTGGTAGTGAAAGCTTGTCTGCCAGTAGGAAAATGTGTGGGAAAAGAATCTGTTGGTTTCAGAGAAGATTAATACAGAAATGAGAGGTAGCCAATAAAGGCATAGAAACAAGGGCACAGATATGTTGGGTGCGGAACGGTAATGGTGGTAGTCTCTTCAAAGATTAGTATATAACTGCATCCTGATAGTATTTCTCAATAACACTTCTGTGGTCCAGTAAGAGAATTCTCAGCTGTACAAAAATCAGTAAAGATGTCACCATTATATAAATGAGTTTACAGTAGTCTTAGTTGCCTGTTAAATTCTGATGCGCAACTAGTGAAGTTTTCCTAGAATAATTGATGTGCCTGTTAAAAACAAAACAAAACAAAAACAAACAAAAAAAGCAGAAGTGCAACTAATTTACTAATTTTAAAAATAAGCAAGTACACTTTACTGTTTGTGATACTGTAACAAAGAAGTGTAAGCACAAAGAAGTATTCCACAAGGACTCAAACATACTGGGTGTGTGGGGAAGCTAATGAGATTTAATTGGAAAAAGAATGTAGGTTGGTACATTCAAGGGGAAAAATAACCTGAGATATCATCCTCTGAGAGCTATGAGGGCAAGAGGTCATTAATGCATGACAGTTCAGCACCAGATACTTGCTGTTGTATCAGGTATGTGCTAGCATCAGGTCACAGGAAGAAACTCTCCTCTAGATGTGTCCTGCATGACTGGTCTGGAGATATTGCAGTAAGTGTGACACTGCATTGTCAAGTTGCTGCAAGGATATTGACAAGTAGGAAGTGTAGGACATGCAAAGAAGAATGGCCAGGAGACTGGAGGAAGGAACTGTGAAGGAAACATTTTTTGTTCAGTGACCAAATAATATTTGATATTTTGTACTGTTGTTGAATGCCATGAATGAGATGGGATTATAAAGAGAAGAATTTAAGGTGAAGATCTTGCTTTTGAGCAGGGGTGTGGGGAAGAGATGGAATGTATGTTTGAAAGGAGCTGTTGGGATTTTTTTGTCTTTTGTGGTTGCAGAATGTCTTCAAAGACTTCTTTGCTTACGGTATTTAAAACTAGGTTAAGAACTGGAAAAGTGAAAAATTGTAAGTGGGAGCAGACATACATTTGCCTCAAGATGGGATGAACAGAACACTGATATAAAAAAGAAAATCAGCCTGTGAATTTAATTGTTTTTTTAATTGTTGGTAGGGTTTTAAGAGAAACAGTTGGTTGACAACCTGTCCAATTTAGGGAATAGATGCCCAACTTGTGAAGGCTGAAAGGTAACTTTGAGTGCAGACGTTCAGACAAAATGGAAGGCCAGCCGTTAAACTGAATGTGGTGCAAAAATGACACCTAAATCCTAGCCACTGATTTTACCCATGTAGGCTGCCAGGTCTCCAGATATGTCCTCTGGCACTGCCAGGGGATTTTCCCATGCGGCTAGGTGATAGAGGTTTTGGTTTATTGACATTATTAGCATATTTTGCTAACCCCATCATGGAGTGGGTTTCCTATTATGTTTAACATATTTACACACCGTGGTCTTGAGTACTGCTAACTTGGCAAGTCCATCGTGTGTTCAACAGCCAAAGAGGTTCTTGTAAAGCCTCCTTGTCTTCTCTGATTAAGCACTAGACGATAGAATGCTTTTGCTTCAAGTGTCACTTGTGGACTTTCTTCTCTTCCTGTAGGATGATATCCAATGCTGACAGCACCATCCCTCCACCTCCACAGGCACCCGCCCCTGTGCCACCAGGGACCGTCACCCAGGTGGATGTGAGAAGCCGTGTGGCAGCATGGTCTGCATGGGCTGCTGAGCAGGGGGAGTGTGAGTATTTCTGCACAGCACAGTGATAACCAGTTGTTCTGGGCAGTAGGTTTTTATGATCCGTGGTAATAACAAAAAAATAATTCACAAAGAACGCTTTCATAAAGATTACAGTAATTGAATGCAAATAGAGAAATGGTTGTACTAGGTCACCCCTCTGTCCTTGCTGAGAGCAGACAGGATTATTCTCCCAGTCCAGTTTGAAACACCCCAAGCCACCATTGCTTGATCTGTGGAATAAAACCTGTCTGTCATAATCTGACTTGTCATTTACTTATCATTTTTCTGAATTTCTGTTGAGAGCCCCGTTTACTTGTGTTTAGTTGGATGGGTGTGTGGGCTATGGATTTTAACTTGGGCTTTTATGTAAACATAGTAACGCACATGAGTACTGTCATAACTCTGCTAATTTAATGATGCCCTATTTAGTAATAGGGAAAGTGAAGGCCAGATATTTCAGACAATTAAAAAATATAATCACTTGGATTAAAAGCTGACTGGAGATCAACATTATTTGTTTGACTATGTATGGCTAAACTAGCTCATATTTTTATAGCCTTAACCAAGGAATGCTGTACTATTTCTGATTTTTTTTTTTTAATCTCTAATGACAACATTTTTATTTTGATCAGATTCCTTTGAAAAAAAAAATCTTTAGAAACAGTAAAGCTCCTTCTGTAAAACAGACTATAATAATGGAGTAATCTTGGTTAAGGTGAGGTTTTTTTTTTTTTAATAATAGATACTAAAATTTTAGAACTAAAGTCATTAACCATGACATCTCTATTATTTTTGGTTTATTAAGCTACATCACTCAACAAAGTAAACCAACTATGTTCAGAGAAATATGTAATGATAAGAGTGTGTTCACCTACTAAAGTGCAGTATAACACCTACCTTGAGTAACGGCTAGTTTGTTCTTTTGTTTGTCTTCTCACTTAAAAAAAAAAAAAAAGGTTTCATTAGCTTATCAAGTGCTCTGTCAGTGATTTGAATTCCTGCAGTTGCTTTTATTCCATTCATGTGAATCTTTTCTAAAATGTATTTACTAAAATCCCTCCTATTAACAAAAGCAATACAATATTTAGTGTGACTTAAAAATTCAAAGCTTACCATTTCTCAAAATGCTTACCCTTGTTGCTTTCAAATAAAAGTCACTGACTCTGTCCGTTGTTATTTGGAAATACGTATTTTACCATATCATTGCCTTACATTTCTGTATTGCCAGAGTTGGTCATTCTGCCCAAATTCCTACATCCCTTTTTGTTTATTACCTTTTACATCACAGTCATCTTTGAAGTCAGGGCTACACTATTTTTTCTTGCCTACTTTTGCTGAGGTACCTTTAAGCATATTTTGCAAAATGGAATGATTTCTCCTTACGTTCTATTTATAATCTGCCCCTTTCTTCTACATTTTTTTTTTTTATTTAGACCCTGTTACCACACTTCTGTAGTGTGGTTAACTTAATTTATGCAGCTAAGCTGACTTAAAGCATACACCTAAGCTCTTTTGTGAGATTTGGCAGGATCAGGCATTAGAGTGCAAGTTCTTCAGGTTATATGGTGTCCTTGCAAAGTGAACGGTACAAACAGTTTTGTCCTTCTTTTTCTTACAGTAGAATGGTTTCAAGCATAAGCTGTATAGGAAGTATTGTTTTTTGATTCTGCATATATGGATGTCTTATTCTATTCTTCCCTTTTACACAGTTGAAAAACATAGACAATACCATGACCATGAAGAAACAACAGAGATGATAGCAGCCAAGATTGACAGAGATGTTGTAAGTGAGAAACTGCAAGAGATATTGCTTAATATCTGTGAAATTTTGCAGCCCTACTTCAAGGGAAGACTTTTTCCACATGGAAAATCCAGTTCTGGAGGAGAGCTTTGTGGGCACCCTATGTTTATGTGGTAGACCTCTAGATGAATAGAAAGTAGTTTTTTTTTTATTATTATTACTATTTTTTTCCTAAATGAAAAAAAAAAGAGTATTGATGTTAAGTTTTCTGCTGTGAAGATCTAGAAGTATAAATACTAATTTTGTGAAGACTAATGTCTTCACATTGTAAGGGCACTATGTAAGGGCAAACTTTAATTACATCAATTTAGTGGGACTTAGGTATGTGCAGTATCCAGAACATAAGTATATGGTCATTTCTGGAGACAGATATACCATGCACATGCATAAGCTAACCTTTTCTGGCCAAATAGCAACAGGTCCTATGATGTATGCAATATCAAATATTTCCTTGTTTGCTAGTTGTAACCTTCTACTTTTCTACTCTGATGCTGCCCTCAGCAACATCAGGGGGTCTTGAGGGAAGCATGCTGGGGCCTGCTGAATTGCTGTATACGTGCTTCCCCAGGGGCTCCTTTTTCCTCCACTTGCTCTTTGAAAACAAATCTTCAAAGAACACTTCTATAAAACCCCACTCTGACATTCAACAAGTAGCTTAATTCTTTGTGCTAAAGGAGATTATGAAGTTATAAGGTTTAGGAAAATGCTGTCCTGCACAAATAATTAGAATTTTTTTCATGTGCTGTGAGAGAAAATGTAGTGTGTGAGTGTATTGTGTAATTGCAATCTGAATTTAATAATATTGATGCTTAGATTTTAAAAACTTCCACTTGCCCTGAGTTTTGAAAAAAATTCTAAGCTCTAAAATACTTTACTTCATATACAGGTATATGAAGTTAAGAACATAATGAACCTAAACATGCAGTGTTCTAGCATGAACCTTGTACGGGGGAAGCTGTTGGTATCTAAGAGTGTAGACCTTTTGATTTCTTGAATATGTCTGCTGCAGTTTCAATAGAGAAACTGTAATTTTTCTTTTCTCCCATAGCAAATTCTGAACCATATTTTGGATGACATTGAATATTTTGTTACCAAACTTCAAAAAGCTGCTGAAGCATTTGCTGAACTTTCAAAGAGGAAGAAAACTAAGAAAAGTAAAAAGAAAGGACCTGGAGGTAGGAGTTCTCACTGCACGTGATTCTGTTTCTCTAAGAATCATTGAAGTAGCTAGCAAATGTGGCTTTTGGTGTTGTTCTTTTTTTTCACAAAGGTATTAATTTTCTTTCACTTAAAGCACAAAAAAATATCCGCACAGTATAGTCTTAGAGAAAAATCTGTTAAAAATATTTGCTTGAAATCAGTGGAGAGTGACTGATTAGAGAAGTGACTGCAGAATATGCTCACTCTAGTGGTTCTATATTTACAACATTTTTTAAGTTGGTAAATTTATTAAGTATGTTTTTATATGTTTATTATATTTGTAATATTTATAGAAATTGTGTAAAAGATGGGTGTACAAAAATCTCAATTTGTTTGTTCAACAGAGGGAGTTCTTACTCTCCGTTCAAAACCACCACCCCCAGATGAGTTTGTTGACTGCTTCCAAAAGTTCAAGCATGGCTTCAATCTTCTGGTAAGTAACTACTAGTAGATATGGTGTTGAGAGGCATGCTATAACAATTTTTTTGCTGGAATAACTGATGTTAAATATAATGTGGTCTTTGTTTTCCCTGTTGCTACAAATTCATTTGGGTGCCAGTTTTCCTGCATTGGTTTTCCTATGTCTTTATTCCAATGGTATGACGCGAAGAACTAAAATTCTGGTGAAAGATGAAGAGAAGGAAGCATAAGTAACACAATAGATTTGCTTTTAGTTATTTTTAAGTTGGATTTCCTTGGAGGTTCCTGCTAATCCAGAGGGTGTGGTTGCTTTATTGTTGACTCCCCTGAAGGAGCTGCAGAAGGTCATCTCTTCTTTGGGAATGCAGTAGTCAAGTGTTCTGACTTCTAACTTTTCCTGGTGCCTTGTCTGTATAGAGAAATCTGGTGGACCTTAAATGCCCTGCTGCTGTAAGCCACGCAGAGTTGGTCACACCATATGTGTAATTGTGAGCCTGAATCTGTGTTGTCTTGGTCTCCACTGCTCTTTGAAAAGGAGCAGACCCACAAATATCCTCTTAAAGAATGTTAGTAGACCTGGAAATGTAATCTTGTTTGGTCCTTGTCCAGCACACAGGAAGATAGCTCAGCTGAGACTCGATTGATCTTGGCCTTCCACATTTTCCCTGTCCATCTGAGGCTGAACTGAGGCAAGAGCAGTGCTGGCCACTGCTTTTCTTCTTTTTCTGGTTCTTTAAAACCTTTTACTTGTGAAATTCAAGTTTAAATCATAAAACGGTTTCTAGGAACGTCTGTTGGGATCACAGCTTTCTTGCATGCTTGCCAGCATCACCAGCTGTGGCCTTAATTTAGTTTTATTCAGTTATGCCCATCAGTCTCTCTGTACTTGTTGCCATCATTACATAGGGCCTTTCTGGCCTCAGAACACTCCAGCCGACAAACTGCTGCCATGTTCTAGGTTCTTAACAAGCAGAGGTGCTAAAAGGAGCCTTCTCCTTGGCATCTTCTCTTCTGCAAGTGCTATTAAAGGAAAGCAGCAAGTAGTACACCTTCGGTGCATTTACTTCCACATACTGACTGTCCCTTCCAATTGCTGGGGAAGCTATGCCAATAAGAAAGTTTGTTCTCACATTCACAGAGTCAAATCAGCATTTTCTTCCTCTTGGGGAATGAATTCTGATTGCGGGGCTGTGGGAGATATTTAGAAAAATTAAGAATATATATTTTTAAAATCCCATATATCAAATGCTGTGATTCTGACTTTAAAGGATTCCTGCTTTGGGGGACGGGAGTGAGGAGGGAAGAGGCAGATGTCTTAGAACATGCTGATCTTTCTCAGTAATAGTGCTTGTAATGTTAAATCTTTTCATTCTTACTTCATACTGCATTTGAATTACTTTTTCACCCAGGAACACCTGTGTATCTAAATCTTTATCTTCTGTGCATGAGTAGAAGCAGTTCTTGTTTTGGTGCTGAGCAGCATCTAGGACCAGGTTTCTAATGCTGGAAATACATACTTTTTTTTTAAATGCATATATTTACTTGGAAAAGCTTAATAGTGGACAGTACGTTCATGAAAACCATTGGTTATAGGAAGCACAACAGAGTATCTGTTTCAAATTGAAGAACTAGTAATGGGTTAAAAAACAGAAAATCAAAATTGGCAAGTAAGAGATAGATGTATAGAACCCCCATTGAATGGGTACCATTCACTCATCTCTTCCAAAAACTTACGGATAAATCAGCAAATAGCGCACAGTGGTGTGCAACCTCTCTCAAACTGGCTTTCTTCCCAAGGAAGAGAAGTGGTTAAGGTAATGCTTATAATTTTTAAAGTCATTTCAGAGATCTGAGGGACTAAGACAACCACGTACCCATGAAGTACCCCCCATGGGATATAGTAGACAGGTTATATTACATATTATACCTTTCTATTATTAAATAACGTACCTGTATATAGGTATATTAAATTGAGGAAGAAGCAAGCATGCATCTTGCAAAGCAAAATAATGTCTACAAATCCATCAGGTTTTGATTTTGTTTCTAACAAGGTCTAATACCCTGAGCTGCTGTGAGGTTGAATGTAGCTTCCTAGACTCTTTCTTGGTGAAATAGAAAAGAGTTTATAAGACTGAAATGCCCGTTCTCAAAGTGCAGTAGATTCAGCGGTGAAGTTCCATGCATGCCTATGCAGAAGCCTTTGCTGTCCAACGTATTCACAGGTGTTCTGGCAAATGGGGAGTGTAGTGAAGTGACAAAATTTGATGAGGCTACTAAGCTATTCTGGATAGTAAAATGAGACTAATCTTCTGTATGGAAATGTAGAAATACCTCATGATAGCAAATGGTAAAGTGACAGATGAAATTCAATATTGACAGATATGATACATGTGTGAAAAATCTCATGTATAAAACAAGTCAGAACAAAATGTTGATGTAATACATATTTCTGTGAGAGTATCATCCATGTTCAATGGTGACCAACCAAGTGAATGTTAAGAACCGTCAGAAAAGATGAAAATGAACACATAAAGAGCATCAATATGCCATTATGTTCATGGGCTTTATTTCGTTTCCCGGTACAGCGAAAGTGAAGAGGGTACAGGGAAGACAAGAATGCTTTAAGGAATGATTATTTAGACTTTTCGTTAGTTTGAAGAAAAAAAAAAGAAAAAGAAGGAGAATGCAATAAATCTGTAAATGGTTACGAACATCTCTGGAAAAAGTGGGGAGAGAAGGATTGCTGTTTTGTTTTGGAAAAGAACTACAGGCTATTAATGAAACCAAGAGCTGGCACATTTCCAAAGGAGATGCTTCTTTACAAAACATGTAATTCAGTTGTCAAACTTATTATTTGCACAGTACATGCTAAGATTTACATGGATTCAAAAGCAATTGAATGAATTCATTGACAAGAAGAATTCATCAATGGCTATTAATACAAAACACTAGCATTTTGTACTTCTAGTTCAAGAAGTCCCTGAGAAAATTACTGGTGGATACAAAATATCTTGGGGAGAAATTCTTATGTGTTTGCCTTGTTTCCCTCTCATCCTTCCCTTAGCACTCACTCTGAGCTGATGTTGTAGACAAAGCATTGGACATAGACGGACCTGTGGTCTCACTTGGGATGGTCGTTCTTATGTGAAGTATTTATTGTCATAAAAGTTAACTGTTTTTTACAATTTATCATTTTCCCTTTCCCTCAGGCCAAATTAAAGTTCCATATTCAGAATCCTAGTGCAGCTGAACTGGTTCATTTTCTCTTTACCCCACTACATATGGTAAGCTTTTATAATTTTTTCAGTTTTCCTTCAGAACTCTTGTATCTGTATGCTCTATAACCTTTTCAAGGATAATGAGATTAAAATGCTGTGTCCCTGGACAGTAACTAAGGAGAAATGTAGGCATGTGAGGATGAGGGTCTCTTTAGAAAACAAGTTATACCCTTTCCTCCACACATTCCCATCTATTAAATATATTTAAAACATCTTTTGCTTTCTGTGTGTTACAGTTTGCCATTATCATTTTTAATTAACAATAAAAAAGAGTTAATTTACATAATGCAGGAGGAGAGTTGAACACATAGCCATATGCCTGTTTAATGAAAGTATGTGTGGTTTTGATCAGTGGATTAAAATAACATTACCAAAAGTGGGTCTAAATATGAAATGGTAGGTGACCAGAACAGCAGCTCTTCTGCAGTAAGTGGTTTTACTTCATCCATAGGACATTAGGATGCATGTTAGCTTCTTAGAATTTGTTTCTTTGAGTACTAAATGTTTCCTATCAGTACTGTAGGTAACATATTCGAAGTAACTTCCTTACTTATGATGTGTATGTTCTTTGTATTATTTTAAAACTTGGATTTAGGTGGTGCAGACAACAGGAGGTCCAGAGCTTGCTAGTACAGTACTAAGTCCCCTCCTAACAAAAGATACGATAGAATTCCTGCAATATACTGTCACCAGCGAGGAAGGGCAGTTATGGATGTCCTTGGGTGACGCGTGGACCAAAGCCAGGTGAGAAAAAGCTCAAGTTTATTGACACGATCTTAACCAGATGATCCACCCACAACAAACCTGATACTAATTTGGTGGGCTTCGGACTCCTCACAACTGTTCTTTGAAGTTTTTGGAAAGGAACCCTTTAGCCTCAGTGGGATTTAGGAATGGTTTGATTTTAGGGGTCACATGGAGGGAGAAAATGCAGACAAATTTTTGTGTACTCCATAGAATCTAGGAGACTTAATTACATAACCTTATACCATCATTTTTTCTGAACTGTCCTTTGTGTACTTCCAGTTGTTTTTCACCCTTATTTTTCCAACCCAGTCATCTGGAATTGATTAAAAATCAGTTTGAAGAAGTTACAATAAAAAGTGAAAAATAAGGAAAAAGGATACAGATTTCTATTTTCGATTTTCAGTAATGATTAAAAGCTAAAAATTGAAATGTCTTTACTTCTTTGAAAGCATCATAATGCTATAAGGAAAATGCTTTAAACTTTTAAAGAATGTTTATTGGCCGAATCATGTTACATACATAACCTACATGTCACATTTAATGGATTCACTATTATGGTGATAGGCACTTTATATATATATAAATATATATATATTTTTAAAATTTTAGGCTTTGCTAAAATTTAGTTATTTTTTGTATTTGTTGTTTTTGAAGTGAGTATATGGTTTGAAATTACTTAGCTAGTAAAATATGCAAAAAAAAAATCTTAAATTAACAAAATATTTTTTAACTCTGTAATCTGTGGTGGATAAGTACACGTAACAATGATTAAGCATGCAATCACTTGGACTGGAAAAACACCATGTATTTTGAGTTTATTCATCTTGCTTTTAGATTCCAAATTCAGAAATAAACATCTGCCAAGTAGATTTCTTACTTTCTAAATTAATTAAAAAGTGTTTTTAAAAAAGTGGCTAAGAAGTGATACAAGTCAATTGAGTGTTTTACTGGTAAGCAAGGCAGCATGGAAAGCCCTAGAACATGGAGTGACAAGCACCCTCATAGTAGGGAGTTTGAGGTACATGTGTTTCCCTTTCTTGATCTCACTCTGCTGCTGGTCCAGGAATGTCCAAATTCATCCTTTGGGCCTGTTATCCAGCCTGCTACTACAAAATGGGCTGGAAACAGCAATTAGAGCTCCTTGTGATTGCCAGAGAGTTTATCCCAGCAAAGTAGTATTTGCTTACCTTTACCCGCTCTTAGCACTGCTGGCTTCACTGCAGCTTGTGGTGGGGCTGGCTGTGGAAATTTCCATACCATTGAAGCCCCATGCAGGGAAAATGGATTACTGCGTAAAATCGTGGCCTCCTCATCTTAGGAACTACCTTCATCATTCACTTAGACAACCTGAAAAAAAGTGTGATTGAAAGACAAATAGCTCATGTTGGGCAGGGAAGAATGAAGTGCTTAGACTACCACTGGTTGACTTGTGAAGATTAGAAATTATAGTCTGACTGATCTCAGTATACAGAGATACATTGTGGTGTAGTTTAGCAAGAGAGATGAATGATGAAACTCAAGGGCTACTGACCTAGATCAGGACTGCTAATGGGCTAATAGTTGCTGACTGCTCCTGCAAGTCGTGTGGCTGGCAGCATTTGTCCCTTAATTTTGATCAGTGTCAACAATGAGACTGTTAAGACACTGTAAGGTAGTTCCCATTTCTGCTTCCACTGTAAAGATACAGTAATTTATATTGCAGGATGGTGCGTCATGCATGGCACAAAGGCAGAGCATGAAAACACTAATTTAGGTATTGCGTATTACAATAGGGAATGCTAGTGGAGCACTAAAAAGTAATACAGTATTTGAAGAAGATTAATCTTGACTATAAAACATCAAATGTGATGATAATTCTTGTGCCTTGGAGGATATAGAGTTTTTTCTTTTACAGTAGAAGCTATCCATTGCCTAATTTGTTTAAGGTGTAGCTTGGCCCCCTAAGCTTCTATGCTTCATACCTACTTTCAGACTTTCTTATAAAGTAGGCTGTTTCTGTGAAGTCTTTTGTCTAGTGCTTTAACACAAATAGAACATTGCAACACTTTTTCCCATCTAACAGTTCAAATAAATCCTCGATGTGTTTGTGATTGATTCTTCTATTACTCATCCTGTGCTACGAGACAGGAATTTGTTGTGTTTTAGCACTGAGTCATTACAGCAGGAGCAGTTAGCTTCCTGCTATGCCTTGCAGGAAAGTAGTTATGGTCAATAAAAGTTTTCTGCAAATTTTCTCTGTTCTAACACGATTGTGTCTGTACTGTAATCCCAGCCTCTCCTCTTTGCTAACAAATTGTAAAGTTTTTCAATTTTCAGAAAACCTATTAAAATAATATTGATAAAGTTCTCTAATTTACTTTTCATACAGAGCGGATTGGCCCAAAGACCAGTTTATTCCACCTTATGTCCCCCGTTTTCGAAATGGTTGGGAACCTCCTTTGCTGAACTTCATGGGAGCTCCAAATGAGCAAGAACTCAATCATTTGGCTGAGTCTGTGGCAAACTTTGCAGAGCAACAGCGGAAGCAAGAAATAAAAAGATTGTCAACTGAGGTAGGCTAACTATGACAGTGTTTTGTAAATTAGTGGAAAGCAACATCAACTACTTCTTTCACAGAAAAAAATATTCTGGTGCTTTGTTGGAGTAACTGCTCTCTGATGCCTGTGACATCAGTGCAAGCTCAGTATACTTGCACAAAAGCTATACGAAACCAAATACCTGTTCAGCCACTAAAATATGACTAGGAAAAATACAAGGATTTTGCCTACTGCCCTCCTTGAACTTGGAATTTTCCCACATCAGTTGGAAGGACAATCCAAGCCCCTAAGGTTTGTTTTGACTCTTGTCCTGTGCTTTCAGATCCCATTGACTTTGATTGTATATGCTTTAGGCAGAATTTGAACAAGAGTGTTTTCAAATGTGTATCCATGCACAGGAACACAAACAAAACAAAACAAAAAAATTTTTAGGGAATTTTGAATTTCAGTTGCTTGTTCACAAATAATAAATAATTAATATTTCTTTTATTGATTTTTTTGATACTTTCACTGTTTTGCAAGAAAATATTCACAGGTGCTATCAGAGTAATGCCATGTCAGGTAATTTACTTCTGAAAAATTGCTGCCAATAAGAAGAATTATTGCACAGGAACATTTTCCTATCCTTTTCTCCCAAGAAATGTGACAAATTTAGCACAAAATAAGTTATTCTGTTTGGAGAATGGAAACACACACCACCATCTAAAGCCTTCCAAGAAATCAGAGTACATTTTCTGACTATCTCTGTCAGAAATAAATAAAGGGGAAAATAAGGGGCTGACTATCAAGATTCTACCTTCAACTTTTTCAGTAGAGTAGGTGCTTTGATTTATGTGAAAACCTTAAGAATAAAAGTGGATTTTGTTGCTTCTTTTAATTCACAAAAAAGCTATTGCCATTTTAAACATATGAAAGTTTTAGTTTTGGAAGCTTTGGTTTTAGAGGGAGACGAGCTTAAATTTAAAATTTTAATCTATTAAACTAGCTTTAGTTTAAATCAAAGGTTAGCTAGTTCAAGTTCCCCTGTTAACAGCTGTGATATGGAAGCACAGCTAAGAATTTTGTAGGCTCAATCCATAGACTTTCGCATCTTCCTTGGGAAATTTACACCAGTACTACATTCAGAATACATCTTAACACTATGATACTGGATTTTATCTTAATTTTGTAATGGTGAGCTTGATAAACATACTAGTGAAAAATGCACATATAGATGAAGAATCAGGGGAAGGATTTTAGAAGGACCACCTGATTGCCGTGCTTTCAAAAATATTTTGTCATAGTTGCCATTTCTGGTTTTGAGCAGGGTTCAGCTTTCTAGTGTGGAATAACTGCAGTGAGCATTTGCCCCTTCCTGGGAGAGGAGCCTGCCGTTTCACCCCGGTGCAGGGAGGTCCCGAGTATCTGCACAGGGATGAAACCAGGAAGGAAAAGCAGTTTCTATCACATGCAGCTTTCAGACAACCAGAATTCAGAATACTTTTATGGTTAGGGTATTTGTCCCAGGTATGGGAAATGTGTTCAGCCTTAGCCTGGTAAAGTTGAGTTCACAACGTACTGTTCATCAGCTGTTGTGGGATGGCTTTCTCTTGCAGAGCAACTCTCTTGTGGTCTTATTGGAGGTGGCAAAGGTTCCCCAGCAAAGAATTTATTAAAAGTGCCCAAGGAAAACCTGTCACAACGAAACTTTGTTTTGATGAAAATCTCCATTGAAAAAAAAAAAAAAAAAGAGTATACTATGTAAAAAGGCTGCCAAGCAAAGGAGGCTAGCATGGTTCATATCTGATTATTTAAAACACTGTTTGGCTTTATGCCTAATAGGATATACAAAAATAAATGCGCCAAAAAGTAAGTCATTCTGTGATTTTTTTGGAGCAAAAAAAGTGTTCAGTAAAGTTAATGGGCACAGTAATACGAAATGTAGCTGTTGCTGTTACCCGCTTCCCTAGTCAGCTCCCAGAAAAGCCTCATCAAACATGTTTCACTGCTGTTTTATGTTGCCATGCAGGTTTTATTGTTTATGTTGTGCTCCTTTTAAACTAAAACAAAAACAAAAAACCCCAAACCAAAGCAAAACAAAAATACATCTTTTCTCCACTTTGATTGGTATGCGAAATGTGCAAAATAGTATTGAAAAAAAAGGGGCACTGTTTTTTTCTGTTCCGATTATTAATTAGTATGTATATTATTTATATTATATTAGTATATAATAAGTTGAAACAATCATTTTGGGGGGAAATGCATTCAGATATTTTGTTTGCTTGTGTTTCAGGGAGTTGATTGCATTCGTCTTGATGTTGGTAATGTTAGTTGGGTTGGTAGGTGTTTGTGCTGACTTAGCCTCTTTGTCCTAGTCTTCAAAAGACCAAATAATAATAATAATACTCATAGTTCACCGAAGGCATTTGTGTGACTGGCACCTGGGATGTCAAGCCTTGGTTTCATGATTCCTGTGTGGTTCTGAGCAAGTCGTTTAACCTCGGTACCTTGGCTCCCTGCACCAGTGCCTCCTCAGCACATCCCCTGGGGGAGAAGTGCTCAGCTGCTTAACAGCCGTGAAATGCACTAGGTGCTCAGCTGGAAAAGCTGCGCCAGTGCAAAATGTCTACAGCAAAAGGAGCGCCCTGGAGTGGGTGATACCAGGAGAATTATTCTTTCATAAGTCTGTCAGAACAGCTTAGTTAACAAAGAGTACTGGAAAAATAAGATGAGAATTTAAGTGTCCATCCCTTGCCACTCGTGAGCCTTGTGCCTCAGTGGGGCTGGGGCTGGTGCTGGAGGCAGGTCCCGCCAGCAGGCAGCGGGGTGCGCACAGCTGCCTCCCCTGCTTAGCACGGCTGCTCCGACATCTAGCAAAGTGCACTGGAGAGCCTCATTCATGAGGTGTTTTCTTCCTTTTCTTTCCAATGCTGAATCCTAAGATGTAGTTGCACACACAACTCCCACCGAGGGGTTCAAAGTAGTGTCAGTTCAGCAACGGGGTCTTCAAATGGCAGTGAAACAATGGGGAGCTGGTGATGAGAGTCCAGTGAGGCTAAGGCGAGGGAAATAATTTCTGTGTGAAGTAAAAACGAGTTCCTGCTTCCTGGGTGTCTTTTGATGTGAGTTATAAAGTCGGTGACACTTGAGAGATTTTTTTCAAAGAGGTTTTAATAATGTATTTTTAAACAATATTCTGTCTGTATAGTGTTTTTTCTTTTTTCCTGCATGTTTTTAATTTCTTACCACAAACACTCTGCCCCATAGGCAAGTGTCTCTGGGTGCCAGGTTAGGTACTTAGAGGCAGGAGTAAGGAGGGTGACTTTTCTGTAGCCACACAGCAAGAAAAAAAAGCCAGGCTTTAGAGATTTGGCAATTTGTGATGAATCTCAGCTATTCTAGGTTGTAGTGCAACTGGGTCGTGGTATAAGAAAAAGATCTAGAATGAGCATCTTCAGTTTCATAATCGCCAGAAATTAACTGCTCAGCTTGTTTTTCTTTTGGGTAATGGACATTAAATTAATTCTTACTAGAAGCAGAGTATCATTGCTGGATTTAAGGTAGGCTTTTTTAAAGGACTGCTGCTTAAAAAGAATTTTCTAAGGGCTTGAATATTCTTATATGTGTGCTTGCAATAAATTGTGATTGTTTTCTTTAATTATAATCCTTAATTACACAAAGTATTACCTTCCTTCTTGCATTTCTTCTTTGACTTCAATCATGTTCTATGAGAGAGTGACATAAATGAACCACTTGATATTATGATCCTGCAATAGGTGATAATTTTACTTAGGAGCTTTTATTTCTTATACGCACTTACGGTTAGCTAGCTAGAGTTTTCTGGCTTAAAGTGTACATTTAGAACAAAAGCTCAGAGCAGTTTCTCAGTGCAGGTTGTTTAAAAGCCATTCAGTCAGTGTTTATATCTTGTGTTGCTGTAGCGATATCTAAGAGATGACATGGACCTTGCCCCAGAGAACTGTTTTTTCTAAAGAATATCCACTGCAATATTAATGCAGGAGGATGACTTAGGACAGAAATTCTTTTATTCTTACCCTTTGATCTCTCTGTGTACGTACTTGAAATGCAGAAGCTATTAACTTTTCATAGCAGAACCGTGAGCACCTGAGAACAAGGACATGCGAGTGCTGGCGAGGACCGCGGGGGCTCTGGATTAGGTGAAGCAGGCAGTGCGTTGCAGTGTGTGACACTAATCCCCTTTGTGGCTTTGTCTCTTTTTTGTCTTCCAGCCTCCCAGTGTTCCCGACTACCCTCCGTCTGATGGGTATGCATTCAGTAACACAGTGTACAAAAGAGGGCCTCTGCTGGACCAAGGGGCGGCTGTTGCTGCCTTTAAGCAAACTGTTAGCCGACATGTAGATAGGTAACACTGAATCAACGTCGTACGTGGTGCTGTGGATAACTGTCCCGACTTATTGCTGCTGGGGTGGTGGTGTCTCTGTTTACCTCTGTTTGTGCCTGGAGCAGATCCTTATTTCTGTAAGGCAGCCACTCTGGCTAGCAGTGGGTATTCTGGGTATTCTGCCTTTGCTTCTCCCAGGCACATCCATAAGGCTCTTTTGGTATCATTTCTATGAAACATGTTTATGTATGCTGTTAAATTCGTGCCTTTGTCAAAAATGATATAGCAGAATTCCAACCTGATTGAGAACACAGGATCCTGCTATTTGGGTTTAAATTTTTTCTGCTTGGTTTCACATTTTTTAAAGATATTCTTTGCTCTTTTTGGAACTACAAAGAATTACAAGTCCACTCTGAGATTCATCTGTCCCTGTTTGGAATGATTGTCTGATTTGTTTAGCTGCTCACTTGCTGCTCCTTAGTGTCCTGCTTTTGGTGTTCTGGGCTGGTGTGTAGTTGCCCACTTACAGAACAGTAACTAATCGTTTCTTCCATGCTTGTTACGAACAAAGCTCCAAAATGTTTGCATAGCAGCCAGGGTCTTCTTGCACATCCTCTTTCATCCCCTTCATTTTAGCCTAAATCCGAATAGCTTGATGAAACACAGTGATCCCTGGAGTTTCAGCCTTGTTTGCATGGAGAATTTCTGCTGGTATAAGCTGTGGAAGTAAATCATAAAGTGGTGCTAGAATTGCTCCCCGACACCAAACCATATTGCTTATACACCATGTGAACAGTAGTTTGGCTCATGTGCCATGGAAGGTGCTTAAGCTAAGTTTTTGGGATCAGATTGCTGGTAAAAACAGCATTGATATAACCCTGTTGATGCAGACCTTTGCATAACCCCTAATTTTGAACTATGTGCTAAAAGATCCTGTTGTTAATCTGCGTGCAAACAAATTCCCAAGTGGTGTGCAGGGTGAAGACTCTGTTGTTTTTCTGAATTTTGGATTTATTCTTTGTAACAAGAGCAGCCATAGTAGCCATCTCTAATCATTTTCTCTAACTTGATTACTTTTGGGGTTCTTTTATGAGGACCACTCAGCCTGAAATCTAAATGATCTGCAGTAGAAATTCCTTTCTGTTTTATCTGTAATGTGATAAGTCCCGTTTTGTCCTTTCAGAGCAAGACCATTCCATGCAAAGGCTGTTGCCTCTGTTTCAGGTTTAGAGAATGGGACTTACTGCATTGACCTGTTGATGATATCAGTCTATCTGGCTGTAACTGAATGAGTCATCCAAGCTTCCTTTGTAGCACGTAAAGAGAAAGGAACATTTCTAAGAAGCAGGTCATGTCAGGTGAAGTTAGTCCTTTGAAAGACGTGAAATGAGACATGCAGTGGTGGTGCCTGTTTCTCACCAGTGATGGCAGGAGGGAGTCTAGATGGCTGGTACTGATGCAGACGTTTACAGTGTGCCCCTATCTCCCTGTCCGACACAACATAAGCTTCCATTTGTTAATTGGCTCTCGAGACACATAATACATGCCTGGTAGGAGTTCATTATTGGGTGAAAGCTATTAATGTGACTTCCATTTAAAGATAAATTGTAAAGCACCTGTGCAGGGGGAAGTAGGTGCAGGGGGAAGGAGCAAGAATTACAAGCCGAATGTTTCAGCCATCGTTTGCTGGTCCTTGTTGAAAGCTGGCTTTCGTGAGCAGTCTGAAGGCAGTGACTGAGCCACCCACTGCCTGTGGAGAGACAGGTAGGTGACAGTCCAAGGAACTTGTAATCACAGGGGACTTCCAGCGTGCCAGGACCTCCCAAAAGGCATGCTTTCCTTGGGTGACTTGAACCAAGTGTCAGGATCTTAAACTTCCAGTGTGTTACTCACTATACCCAGGGCTCTATCTGATGCTGAAAGAGTACTGAACAGTTTTTCAGCAAGTTGTGTGGTGTTTCAAAATAGTATGCCATGTAGTTTGTTTTTGTGCTGTCATGTGTGGGCTAGCACCCTGGGAGTCTGTGCAAGCCACCAGGCTCCTGTGCAGCGCGCACAGCAGAGCTGTACTGACAGTGTGTCTGACAGGCAACAGGAGAACACAGCGGAGGATTGGTGGAGGGAAGCACTGGGAGTATTTGTGCCCCAAGTGAACTGTTTGGCTCGTTAAACTAGGCTTGAAGAGTTGTGGTCTCTTCAGCAGTGTACAGCCACTGTCCAGCCCACGTGCTGAGGATGTTGCTGTTGATTGCAACAGGCTGGGGTTATGGCTGAAACATAAGTGCGTAAGCTTTTTTCTTTTCTTTTTTTTTTTTTTTTTAATTCTTCCCAAGTTACGTTTTTGGGAGAGCTCAGGATAGCTAGCTGTGGACAAGGTAGGAGGACACAGTTAGTAAAATGAGATTGGAAAGGCAGTCTAGAGGTAAAACTACCTTCAGAGGTGTGTTAGTCATATCCCTGAAATAATAAGAAAGCACTTCAAAATTATATAAATTTTGAGTGGGTGTCTGAAAAAAATTGGGATTACTCACACGTCTCTAAACCTCATAACAGGTATTCTGCAGGCTGTGGTTCATCCCATGTTTTTCACTCTCTCCTTTAAATGTTCTAAGTGTTTTGTCTTTCTTTCAAAATAATACATTTTCAATCTAAATATGACTGTTTCTTTGTTCTGCTCTTCAAGTCAAGTGAGACAGTTCTCCACAGCCATGCAATAGCTAGGTAACTACTGGATTGCTGAGGCACACACCTGGGATCCATGGCTACACAGCACCAACATCAGCAAACATCTGCATTTGTATCCCTGTGCTGTGATGTTGTATGCCAAGCCATTGTTTGTTTAATGTTTTCACTGCTGTGTGTTCTGTGTTTTTTTGTTTGTTTGTTGTTTTAACTTTACAGCTTGGTATGGATTTGGGTTGTTGGGTGTCATTTGCAATAGGTGAATAATGTTACTGTTTCTTTTGGATGTATTTTGAGGGGGCTGGGGGGTTTCTCACTTTAAAGAGGTGGCACATAAAAGAAACTAGTAACTTGTTACCCAAAGGCAATCTGAACAGATCTTTCCTCAAGGAAAAGAGAGCTGCTGAGGTATACTGTGGTATGCTTTACTCTACAATGAAGCCTGTTCTTAACTGCCTAAAACTTATTTTGCATTTTTAATTGATGCAATTAATTTGAGGTTCTTAGAGGTTATGGTATCTTATGGACCATTAAGAAAACTGATCTACAACAGGCAAGCTTTTTTTTAGAGTTTAATTTCCATTGATATCAATGTCAATGTGACTTGAAGCTTAATTTATAATGAATGCTAGGAATACAATTTTGTGCAAAGCACAAGATACTAAGTATATACCAAGTATATTCATTTATTAGTATGGGAAATGATTGTTTAACCTACCATAGTTCTGCATAAGAAAGCAGAGTAAATATAGTGTGCATATTTATCTTAGTACAATGGCACCTGCAAATCTAAGTTGTTATCATACACATTGCAAGCAGTGGGCCAATAAAGATTTTCAGTTCTTGAGGTTCATGCAACTCAACCACTTTTTTTCTTTTTTTGATGTGTAAATATTTAATCAGTGTGTTGTAAATAGCAGTAACAAGTTATGTTCTTTTTTTTATTTAAATGTTTTGCAGGTTGTTGAAAGAGGGCATTTTGTCTATATTTTTCTTTGCTTGAATGTCTCACTGAACAATAGTCTGATCTTTGCATTGCAGAAACTATGAAGCACACAATAAAACACAGTCCAAGAAATATGCCAAATGCAAGTATGAATTTATGGCAAGAAACAATAGTGAACTTTCTGTCATGAAAGAAGAGATTGTAGAGGTAACTTTTTTGCAAAGAGATAACATGAATTTCTGATACTGCTCAAAGCTGAGGGTACCTTTCCTGTGGGCAGCGTGGATGTTCTTAAGGGCTTCAATGTGTTTATCTGATTTATCTCCATTAATATGGAAAGTTCAATTAATTTGTTTTGCATCGTATACAAGATAAACAGAAATCCTGCGCTGACTTCTGACTCATTGCTGTAGAGATCTATGCTGTAAATATGATTATATATTTCTTCTGTCTTCTCTAGTATTACTTTTAAAAGCATCATTTGGTATTCTGTAAATAACTGGCTCTGTCAAACACTACCTGTGTACACACAGGGCATGGTGAACGACTGTCCTTTCCTGGAAGCATTGGTACCCTGAGAGACAGACAAAAATGTAGAAGGGAGGAAGCAACAGGGAGAAAATGTTGCGTGTAAGGCTGCACTGCGGGTAGTCAGAACCCAGATTTCTACTGGCCATCCTGCCCCAGTTCCCTCTTTACTCAGCACTCTCTCCAAATTTGTGCCGTCCTAGAGTAATGCACTTTTCCTTGGGTTGTTAGTAGTTTTTCCTTTTGTCAGCAGCATATAGGCTGTAGAGATGCCAGCCTCTCTGCACAAGTACTTGATTTTTTATTCCACTATGTTGTCCTGTGCATGTCTGAGTTTGCACAGGTTCATTGCATGCTTTTCTTCCATATCGTTACTTGAGAGCCATGTTTTGAAAAGTCAATTACTATGATGTAGAATTATTTATAGCGATAATCTAGGGAGCCTACAGGGGTTTCCTATAGACATCAGTGTAACATCTGTTGACAATCACAGAAGCTGGCAAAGTTATGATTTTGTTTGGAAATGATGTTAAGTACTGGCAGGAGGAAAGTCAGAAAAAATATGTAATTATTTTACCAAATTATTTCAGATTCTGGATGACAGAAAGCAGTGGTGGAAGGTTCGGAATAAAAGCGGCAATGCAGGCTTTGTGCCAAACAACATTTTGGACCCTCTGAGGAATTATGAAGGTGGTCTAGGATTGCCAGAACCTGTGTATACCCGCACCATCCAGGTACTGTCCCCTCCTTGGGAGCGAAATTTTCTTTTGAAGTGTGTGTGTGTGTGCATGCACGTACCTGT
The DNA here is from genome assembly GCA_013399115.1 of Anseranas semipalmata. Lineage (NCBI taxonomy): Eukaryota > Metazoa > Chordata > Aves > Anseriformes > Anseranatidae > Anseranas > Anseranas semipalmata. Next base: position 602,842 of record VXAA01005404.1, read on the forward strand.
GTGTAGGAGGAAGAGATTCACAGCAAAGCTAAAATATTTGCATGGTCTACTGATATGTCAAAAGATTTATATTTCTTGTACAGGCTGAAGTTTATTTCTATATTGCATAGAGTCTAACGAGAATGAAATTGATAGAGATATAGCAGAGTCTTTTCCTTTAGGGCTTTTTTTCTGCTTATTTACTTAGAGGTGGTAATTTCCACCCTAATGGATGTTTATGCATTTATTTTAATTGCAAATATCCTTTGTGCATTGATAGCTGTTGATGCCAAAGAAGGAGTTTGAATTATTTAAGGTAGGGTCATCTTCATTTCTTCTAGGAGAGTGAACACTAGCTTTTCTATTTATTTTCTCTCTTTGTGTGTGTTTCTATCTTAGTCTCAAATTTATTTAATTACAGTAATTTCAGAGTTATAAAAAACAGGTGTTTCGCTTTTGAATTCATAAAGCAGTTATTATCAATTATTATCCCTATGCATCCATAGCAGTTTAGTCTTCTAACCTAGTTTTGGTTTTCTTTCTTTCATATTATAGTATGGAATTAACATTTTGTTGTTGTTGTTGTTTCTTACATATGCCGAACAGAATTAGAACATAAAATATTCAAAAACAAACAAATAAAAAAAAAACAACACCACATCTCTTACCCCTGTCCCCCTCGAAAATCCTACAACAGTGCAATTGTCCACCTAAGTAAGGATTTAAAGGATAAAGCTGTAATGTATATTTTTACACCAAATTTAAGTGGTCTGGAGGCTCATAAATTAAGCAATCATATTTTCTAAGATCTGTTTCTTCCCTCTTATATATAATGATTTTGAAAACTTAGGCAAAGAATTTTGGATTAAGCAGAAATTCCAGGCCTATCTCTAAATGAGACTTTAAGTCTAAATGGAAGCCAAGCTTCTGTTGAAACTTAAAGTTGAATTAAATTTTACTTAGTCTAATATTCATTCCTTGTGCCTACGTGGTCCAGCTGATGACTGAAAAACAAGAAATGCCATGATGTTGTTGTTATCAGTCTCCGTTGCAGACTCATCCAGTTGAAAGTGTCGCTGTGCCAAATTATGTACGCACAGCTATCATGAAAGCTGCAGCTTTTGAATGTGTCTAGTCTTTCCATGGATATGGAAAGTCTCTTGAGAAACAGGTCCTATGTAATTTCTCGCACAACCGTGTGGTGGATGTATCTTGAGCTTGGTGAGCTTTAATCAGATCATTTCTGAGTTCTTCCCACACCTAATTGTTTGCCAATAGTGTATGAGCTCTTTCTAAATTGATTATGCTTTTTAGCTCTGTGTGAAATGAAGCATGTATCTGGAGTGCTTTTCAAATCCTGCTGTCAAGATCTGTCTTACTTTCTTTAAGTGCATATACTTCTGTGTGTTTGGAATTTGCCAGGAAATATTGAGCAGACTGAATGAGCATAGAACTGAGTAGAAGTTCTTATACTATTTTTTGTAATGTGCTGCAGGTTTTGAAGTTTTCTCTTTGAAATAATTACATGACATGGGAAATAGTAAAATAATCATTTTCACAAAGCATTCTCCGTGAAGCCATGAAAATTAGGGACGGAGAATATTCAAGATTATTTTTTCTTTCCCCTCTGGCAGGTTGTTCCCTACAGCCCATTGTTTATTTCAGTTGTAGCTTTATCGTTTTCAAATGGGAGTTTGAAATGCTATGAAACTATTTAAGAATATAATGAATTACACAGAATAAAGGGAGTCTTTACCAAGACATGTCAGTAATGTTGTTCTCAACATTATGTTGATTATGATAATTTTAGGACTGCTGTGTGTACTCATTGATCTCTTTCTCTGTGTTAGACATGTGGTTCATTTGGGATCTGTTTGCGTAACGCTATTTATTTTCATAACAATGCCATGAGACATGGCTGCTATTTCGGAGAGAACTGAGGCATTGAAGGGATTTCTGCCTGACCCAAGGTCAAACAGGAGAGCCTGTGGGCAAAGCAGGGAATTGAAGCTGTTCCTATCAGTGCCCTTGCGAGACCCTGAATGAGAGCAGGCTCTCAGTGCCTGGTGCTATCCAGATTTCTGCCAGTCTGCTGAATCACCTTTGGTTTTCAAAAGACTACTTTCAAAATGGTGTGTTAGCTGTGGTGAGCACCCTGGTCCACTCTTTGCTGCAGATAGGTGCTACATACAAGGGAAGCGGGTTTCATCTCAGGCTAATGGCCTTCAAAGCATAGCTGACCAAAATCATTTCCAGATTATTATGAAGGATTAAGGATTCTTCATAATAATGAAACAGATTATTTTTCCATTCAGTTATTTTAAAGGCTGACACCCTTTATCTGAGAGATGGATGCCTGATTATCACAATTATTCTTAGAGCTGCAAAGTGTATTTTAGTCTCACACTGTTCCCTCTGCTAGTGACCTGTGAGTCCACGCGGTAGATTAGATCCTGATTTTTCTCTCAGTCCCTTTCAGGATCCAGGTCCCAGATAGTTACTTGAAAGCACTGAAGTGATCCTACAGATGATACTTGCAGGAACATTGCAAGCAATGTCCTAGTAATTTCATTGTCTTTGTGAGTCAGTCTGTAACACTGTCTTTCTTCTGGTCAGAAAAAAAAAAAAAAAATCTCTGGAATTATTTCCAGTAAAACCCTCTCATTTAGTACTTTTGTAGATTTAGTAGAGCATTTTGATGGTTGTTTATATCTTCCACTAATGTTAATTTTACACTATCAGTTTCCTTTGGTGTTGGTCATTTAGCCGGCCTCCTTATGGTGTAACAGCAGTCATACCTCACCATCCTCTACGGATGAACATAAACAATTTCCCAAGCACTCGAACTTCCCCTTATGTACAAATATTCCTGGTGAACCTAGAAAATAATTAATCACAATATTTCCTATTTACTGTTCCTTTTATTATTTTTTTTAATGCTTTTCAAAAGGAAATATGATAAACATAATTAGGATAGAGGTGTGTATCGTGCTGGGTATGCTAATTAATCTCATGAAACCTTTTTTGAGGTGAGGTAGCTGCTTTCTCAGTGATGTGTATGAAATCCTGAGGCACAGAGAGTAAATGTTAAGCCAAATGCAGTCCTATAGGCTTATTTTAATAAACCTTGACTGTCCACAGAAGTGTGACGGTATATTTAAGAGTCATAATTCTGGTATGTAAACACCAAGATGAAAGTCTCCACGTCATTTGGGACAAGTGTCCTTTGGGTTTCTTGGCAATCTACCATCAAAACCTTTCTTTCAAGTCTCTTCATTTAGCAGCTCACTGAAAATCTCTCTCTGTGGGAAGTTGTTTTCTCTCAGGCACAGCATTTGTACTCCAAGTTGGTGTCATAGTGTCATACTCATCTTCTGCCAACTGGTATCTTTCCTGCAGATAGTAAAGTGCTTGATAATGCAGAGATGCAGTTGCCAGGTGTTCATTTTGTCATGGCCAAAGAGATGTCACAATTTTTGATCATAAGCCACTGTCTCTTTTACTTTGTTTCACATTAAATGCTCTTTAAAGTTGCCATCAGACCAAGGCTTTTTGATGGCTTTAAAAGAAAGGTAGTTTTCTGTCCAATTCAACATTGATCCAATCCCAAATTATGGGATGGCACTTATTATACAGAAATGTACTGAATAATTGTAAAAAGGATATGATTAATGGTAAGAATTAAAAGTCCACTGTGTGCCCCCCAAAATACATATTTTTGTAAGAAATGGGGACTAAGCTTGGCCAATAACAATCTGAGTAAGTAAATACTGTCTAAATTTTTCCTTCATCCCTTCTAATATACTTCTTTCTTTCTGGCAAGATTCTAGCAAGATGGGTTTGTAAATCCAGTAAAAACATAAATTCCTTACACCCCACAAAGCATGAGGTAGGTGTCTCATAACAGGCTTTTAATAGGCAGCTGGCTGACTCTGCAAAACAGCTGAGCCCACCACAGGCAACTCAGGTGAAAGACCTCACTTGGAATTTCCTCTCCCAGTCCTAGGTACTTCATTGTCCCTTCTGAGCGTAGACAGACAGTTGGTTCTCTCTTGTCTGTTAAAATACAGCCAAAGGAAGGGGTGCATGCCCTGAAATGGGAGGTCCCAGTGTGGGGCTCAAGAAAACATCCACACAACCATGCTGTTGACGAACTAAAGCTGAATGCTCTACACCCCTCTTGGTGAGCTTCTGTTACTGCCAACAGGCATGTGGTACTAAAACCTTCCGAAAGAGAGTAAACAGAAAGTGCTTTTTAATGCAGTGTGTATTTGTCATAGTTTGAACACACACATTCCCTGTTCTTGATGTCAAAATGTATTTCAAAATACATTGTTCCCAATTTTTTGTTTTTGTTTTTTAGAATGAGAACTAGGGTTGATACTGTTACCACTTTTGCTCAGCTTTATTATCTTGTTTACATTAAAAATAGATCGAATCATGTTTAATCTTGATTTTTTGACAAGGTGCAGCCTGTAGCATGTTGAAAAAGAGCTGTGGAACCTCTTTTTTTTTTTTTTTTTTTTTCCCTGTAGACTAAAAATATTTTCTGGAAAAAAAAATAAAAAATCTATTTCTAGCAAGCTTCTCTGATATATCCAGATTTTTAATAAGTATGCATTATCATTGTTCCAAATAATTTAATGGATTTGTTCCAATTTACATGCGTTAAGTTTATTCTTAAAAAAAAAATGCAAGGAAGGGGGAGAAAAATGGCTGTTAGCAAATTAGTGGGTACATGTCTCTTCTCTCTGGTGACAGCGACAGGACCCAAGGGAACGGCATGGAGCTGTGAGAGGGGAGGGTCAGGCTGGAAAAGGTTCTTCACCGAGAGGGTGGTCGGGCACCTGAATAGGCTCCCCAGGGCAGTGGTCACAGCATCAAGCCTGCTGGAGTTCAAGAAGCATTTCGACAACGCTCTCAGACATAGGGTTTGATTTTTGGGTGGTTCTGTGTGGAGGCAGGAGATGGACTCGATGATCCTTGTGGGCGCCTTCCAACTCAGGATATTCTATGATTCTGTGATTCTATCTCTGTCAGTAGCAATCTTTACCTTGTTTTGTAAGCTAGTCAGTATTTTTAAGCTCAAATAAAGAAGCTTTTTTTCCACACCTGCTCTGATTTAATTCTTAATATTCTACAGTTGTGACATCATTCACATCATCACAGATAAACATTCATCTTTTCTTTTTTTTTTTTTTTTTTTTAAATCTACTCCTAAGTTTCTCTCTGTTTGGGTAGGTGCTTTGAAAAGAACTCATTGCTTACATGGTTTCACATATGTATGTTGATGTAGCCAATACTCCATTCATTGTCCAAAAGAAAAAAATGAGAATAACTCATTATATGAGTTGCTTAGTGAGTAAGAAGAGCTAATTATTAGCACTGATGTTCCTTTGCTTTTAAATTGCTAACGTGCATGAAATTTCAGGAGTGAAGTGTGAGGCGGTTACTTTTTACCTTACTAACAATGCTCTTTGATACACTTTACCCATTTTCCTCACAGCAATTGTTGGGAGAGCTTTCAGAGGTAACAAAATTACTATTTTGATATTGAACCTCAAAAATGACTCTTGTAGACTATGTAGTTACCAAATTCCATACTGCATGCTTGTTTTGTTTGTAGCAATGAATAGAAGTTATGGGATGAATGTGTGGATGTCCTCAAAATATATCTGGAATTAAAGAAAGAAGTGTTTAAAAAAATTGTTAAATTGATGCAAGTATGTAATTGGCTTTGTGCAGTGTTCAACAAAATTTGAAGTGTATTTCAATGTGTTTTCATCTTTAAATTTAGAATTTGAGTGATGCTTCCAGTTAAGTTTTTATTTTCACTCCAGCATGCAGTAAGTCGTTTTGATGAGGCTTGTGATTGTAGTTTGTGATTACATGTTTTAGAAACTACATTAGTATCATCTGTTGAGAGCTCCATGTAATGTTTCACTATCGCTTCTGGATTGTGATTGTGATGATACGCAGTTGATGCATTGGTTTGTAGTGAATCCTCTCTACCATAAAAAGAGTGGTGCTTTTTCTTTGCATGCTGATTAAGAAGGTCAGGGACACACATGGTGGTATGTTCTGGGGATAACAGTCTAGAAATTTGAATCTGTGAACAAAAGGCAGAATTTTCTATATATTGTTAGAACATTTTAATATCTGTGAAATTCTTAAATTCATTAACATAATTTCGGATATATCATAGTACATCTCTATATAATAAATTATGGTATGCTTACTACCTGGAAGGGCACTCTGTTTCCACCAAAAGACAAATTTCTTAAATATACATCATTCTACTTGTTCTCTTTTATATTCCACGTTTCGCTTTTTTGGCATTTGATATTTTGAACAATGTTTTATTGTCTTCACATCAAAGTAGTAGAATACAGAAAAGTCAGCTATATGATTTTTTTTTTTCAGTCTCTACACAGTGCACTGCACATGATGAACACAAAATGATCTATATGAATGCCTTTAAATCACTTAAAAGATAAGAACAGAAACCGAAAAGGTTTAGTGGCGAATGTATTGTAGGACTATATGTTTACTTCAGTAGCTGACTACTACAATTTAAGTGAAAGATGATCTAAGGGAAGCAAAATACTTTTTTTTTTTTTTTTTTCCCCTAGGCTTTGTAGAACCTGATGGGATAAATTTTCAGCTGGTGTAACTCTTCATTGCTTAGCTGTAACAGTCCCAGTTCACACTCACTACAAAATGCCTCACCCATCAGCTAGATGTACCAAGTTGGGGATTCCTCTATAAGGGCATTTGTTGACATTTAATGAAGGTTTGCTTGTTGTCAGGGCAGTGATGTGCTGTTCAGTTTCTAACATATGGCTCCTACAAATATTTCCCTACTTGATCTGCCATAAACCTTCTGCCTCCAAGGAAATAGTGAATGGTATTTCAGGAAGGAGCAATGAGTCTGGGGAATGTACTCATCTATTTTCATACCAAAGCAAGCAGAATTCTCATAACTAAGAAATGAGACATGAGTACTAAGCAAAAAAACTTTAATAATAAACTTTAAAGCTGTGTTAGTCCAAAACTACAGAGAGGGAGCAGTGTTAAAACAGTGAGATGTGGAATTTGAATTGTTGGAAAAAAAGGGTAGCATAAGTTACTTACAAGCTTCTGGGCTTGTCTGTCATTGGGCTTGCTTTGGGAAAATGCATTTCTCTTCCTCTAACTGGCACCGTTCTAAAGGCAAAGAAGGAAAGAAGAAATTATTCCCCCAAATTATTTTTGAGGCACCTACCAGCTAGCTATTAACAGCAAGATAATTTGCATGCTGTTAGAACACTTCATAAGAGGGGGTGGGGGAATACTTATTCCAAGAATTGTGGAGTTTTTTAAATTGCATTGTTGCATTGAGGTGGCATGTAGTGCTCATACAAATAGGGTGGCATGTAGTGCTCATACAAATAGTTGAAATGGCACAACTGAATAGGTAGGAGGAGCAGGAACCTCTTAAACAGTGTCTGCAGTTCAAGAAACAATGTGTTACTCCAACTTCAGTGACGTTCATAAGTTAAACGATTGGTCAGGCTTAGGTGTGGCTGGATATGTTCATTTTTCACTATTTTTAACGTCACATCTATAAAGCATATGTTTTTATACTGATAAACTAGAACAATTCAAAAATTTTGGAAGGTGTTCAAAAGTGCCAGATAATAAAGTTCAGAATTTTAAAACAATTTTATTTATAGAAATCATCTGTTTGGAAGAAAGAAATGCATTTCAGATGATGTGATTGTTCTGAACTTTTTGTCCAACAGAGAAGGAAAGACAATGATACCAAATCAAGTTTTGGCAAATTTTGAAACTGTATCTGGCAAGTAGGATGTTTTTGTGCAATAAATGAAATCTGTTGGTACAAAGAACCCCATCATTTTCTTCAGAAGCCTGAGTTTGTCCAACTTCTTGTCCAAGTTTTGTTGTCAAACTGAGTCTCTCTGCATCTTTTCAGAAACAAAGGACAGACTACGCCGCAAAACAGCCTGATCCAGTTCCTGCTACTCCTTCGCCGCCTCCAACACCCGCTCCTGTCCCTGCAGCTGTCCCCCTCCCTCCTAGCACACCAGCACCTATACCAGTTCCTGTGCCCAAGGCGCCAGCAACCATCAGCCGCCAAAGCAGCACCTCTAGCGACAGCGGTGGTAGCGTTGCACGAGACAGCCAGAGGCACAAACAAGTTCCTGTAGATCGTAAGTTTGTCTAAGAAGCAAGAAAAAAGTATTTCTTCCATCCCTGTGTCTTTTGCTTAATCCTTAAATTCTTTAAAACCTTGTGTTTCAGATGTTTATGAACTATTTAGCTTTAACCCCCCTATTTAAAATACTTGTTTTCTATCTATAGTGTTCTCTGTACAATCATTATGGTAAGTAGGGGCAAAAAACTTCTGCACTTATGCCAGTCCTAAAACAGTACAACATCCTCTCCCTTTATGACTACTTAGGATCTTCAGTCAGTGGTTTTCAACACTGTAAATGCCTACGCTGGTATTCTGGCTAATGTACATTGCCTGCCTGAACTCACTAATGCATTACAATCTAAATCACTTTTGAAAACAGTTAGGCTGTTTTTACAGTTCTATCAGTGGTCATCCATATTTCTAGAGCATTTGTACCTTTCTGAAACATGTATCCAAGGCTTGCAAGAAGACTTACAGGTCTGGCTGATGCATAGAAACAATGTTGTAATGGTGTTGTAGGAGACTCGTCTTTATAATCAGGAACCCTCAGCTTGGTCAAAGCAACAGCAACTGGTGGGCCACTGAGCAAATTTGTGTGTCCTTGTCTTAGGAGGACAAGAAAATGTAATCCATAGCCTCTTAGCTGGAAAAACGTGGTAACCTGCATCCAGCAGTGAGTGGCAGTCATGAAACATTCTGCTTAAGGCATCCTTGTAATTATAAAACACAGCTGCTGCTGAGGCTCCTACTCTGTATCAACTGAAAAGCAGTTAAGTTAAGAGAACTTATTTAATCAATCAATAATTTCTCTCCTATATGAACTGTAAGCAATGAAATTGCCTAGCTTAAAAATAACTGAAACTTGTAGGCAAGCGTTTGCTATAGCTACTACAACAGTAGCTGTTAAAATAGTGAGCTTTTTGCAGTTCAGGAGTTGACAGCCTTTCCAATCCCCTGCCTTATCAGAAAATCCCACTTCCACCTAGGCTGAAAACTGGAACCGAGTGTAATCCTTTCCGTAGAGGGCTTCTTCCCCCCCATCCCCAGTGGATGGGAAGCAGGCCTGCTTGGATATGTACAGCCTGCTTTGGCATTGCCTGGTGGTAGACCAGCTCTTTCCTAAGCTCTGAACCCAGGAAGGCTCTGGGACCTTTTTAGTTCTCTCTTGCAAGAGACTGTCTAGCTGGTAATTACAACTGGAGATGATCCTCTCGGGAGGAACGTGCTTCGCTGCTGCTTCCCAAAGAAACAGCAGGGCCTGCTTCTGTGGGGCGGTTTGACACTTAAATGAAAACAGAAACCCGAGCAGTTATAAAAGAGGTGGAAAGTGAGAATAAACTTCCCCCCACAGAAACAGTCTTTTTAGCTCCATTTAAGATGGACTTCACATGCTGTAGCAAACATGTTTTCTTGAATCCACAATGGCCTTCTCTATTTGTTACAGATGGTAAACTTGAAGACTTTTCTGGCTTTAGGTGTGGGGTGCGAAGGGTTGCTGTAGACCAAGTGGTTACAAGACATCATCTGTGACCCCCTTAGGTTCCACTGAGGCCTGGGGCCATGCCTGAGATCCGTATCCTCACCGGGAGCTTTAACTCAAACCCACTCAATGGGCCTCACAGCCCTCGGACGGTGATGGGCAGCCCTTCCTGTGCAGCTGCTGCCCGAGTACCTGCCTGGCCCTGCAGAGAGCATGCAGTGTAGCGGCCACTTGGTACTGAGTGTATGTTGTTTGTTTATGATAATGGATTGAACAACAGTAAGAATTTGTTATCTAACAGCTAAATATTTATCTTCTGATATAGTCTTGGTCTAGATAAAACCTAAGTCTTTCAAAGTCTGTGTAAATAGAAAGACGATAGCAATTTTCTCGCTCTCTTCCTGTTTGGGAAAATAACTGGTGCATGCTTCAGTAACATTGCCTAAAGGTTTTATTCATATATCCCCTCTCAGACCTTCACGTATCACTGAGCACATATCATTTTGGCTTCCAAATCACACTCTGGAAAAAAAAAAAAATCCTGATAGGGTCTGAATGCCTCAAATATTTTGTTAGAGATACTTTGTCTACTTTCAGCCTGGGCCTATTTTATAAGAGCAAAAAGAAAATGGTAAAAATGAGGATTTTTCTTCTTTTGTGGGTGTTATTTAAAAAAAAAAAGCCTTGTTTTTATTCATCTGACTGGCTAGAGATGTAGATCCTTGGAGACGTCTTGGGAGAATATAAAAGGAAACACGAGAATTAAGCATTTTTGTTGTCTTATGGTTTTTCCATATGATGCTGTGTCGTTTTCCTCTGTTGCTATCAGTGTAACAGAAGGAAAAGAATAACTTTTGCCATCTGAATGCATCAGAGAAGTTGATGTAGTTACTCTTTGTGTATCAAAGTGAGAATGTTGAATAAAGAAAACTAAAAATATCTTGTTAAGGAAATCCTGAGAACTTTCAAGGTCACTTAAAGTTGCATGTCAAAGTATTTTTGTAATAAGACCAGAGTTACTGCATGGAGAATTTAAGTGTGTTAAATCATTATCTTCTCTGTGCCTGAGAAGATATTTACACCCTTTCAGATTCTACATATTTTTGTGAAATTATCCATAGAGCATTTTTAATGCATTAAAAAAAAAAATTTGGTGTCATCATAATTGATTTTGTGAAATGCATGAAAAGCAAAATGCTTTAGACAAAGGGGTTCTGTGGGATAGCAAATTTGTATAATTTGGTTTTAATTTTAAAAAAAAAAGTTCTTGCCCCAATTCCAGTGTCTCTGATGTGATCAACTACCTTTTTTTTTTTTTTTTTAAATCGAAGTGTGACATTGTGTCAGTCAACAATCACTGCACTACTGAGGCTTGGAGTGAATTCAAATTATTTTTGTGGTCTTTTCTTAAAATCCCTTCAAAAATTTGATTGCTACAGTAATGTGTTAGGTATAAGGTGTTATGTTTCAGCAGCAGTGAAATTTTTTTGCCTACACTGATTTGCACCAAAAAGTTGAGCAATAATATTTTCTTCCTTGTGTTTTTGTTTTCATTTTTAAAACATCATATTTCTGTTGGAAGAAACTCAAACCATGACAATTGAACAACCCTCTGTGCCCATTTTCCTGTGCAGCTCGAGGGCTAGACTGCTCTATATAGTTCTGCAACAGCGAGTTTATCTCTTCCTTCTAGGGTCTCAGTTGAATATTTAGTTTGTTTTGTTTTGCACAGTAATTGGGAATATTGAAATCTTCCCAGGGGAACAAGGAGAATAATAGCTCAATCAGAGCTAATGAATAAATCTTTAAAGAAAAAAAGAAAAAAAAAGTGTAAGATTTAAATTGGATTATAAGAAATGACCTAGCCTTGATAAAGCACCCTTGAGAATAACTCCTGTGGGGCACCCCTCTCTCTAGGCAGGAAATCCCAGATGGAGGAGGTGCAGGATGAACTTGTTCACAGGCTCACCATAGGCCGCAGCACTGCCCAGAGGAAGTTCCACGTGCCACGGCCAAACATCCCGGTAGTGAACATCACTTACGACTCCTCGGCCGAGGATGTGAAAGCGTGGCTGCAGTCCAAAGGATTCAACCCTATGTAAGTTTGAGGACAAATGTAAGAAAGCTTCTTAAAATATTTTTCCTGTCAGTGAGTTGGATATGGTCTGCCAACTTTTTAAAATCAAGCAGCTTTCTGAAAATCAACACATTTGGCTGCACTCTTGGAAAAAATAACTTGTTTTAGCAAATATATATATTTTTATATATTTATATACATATGAGTGTGTATAACAAATATGCATATATATATTTGTATATATTTCTACATGGTTATAGATATATAAATATATTTAGGAAAAAAAAATGTGTGTACATTAGCCTCCACCAAAATGTACTGACTGTGACAGGTACTGAATTGACTTCAAGTGTCCTGTTGCTTGCAGTTTTGACTTCACTTGGTAGCCCTGCCTGAGGTACTGAGCGATGAAGACAGCCTCCTTCTTCCCCTTTGCCCAGTGTATTTTTGCTTATTTCTTGCTTGTTCCTTGTTGTGACCCCAGGACTGTTAACAGCCTTGGTGTGCTGACGGGTGCTCAGCTTTTCTCCCTCAATAAAGATGAACTGAGGACTGTTTGCCCAGAAGGGTCTAGAGTCTACAGCCAAATTACGGTACAGAAGTCTGCCTTGGAGGTATGTATAACCCTTCTTACTAGCCTAATGCTGGCTTTCTGGTATCTGGGAAATATGATTTGAGTCACCATTTTTGAATGTATAGAAGTAAATAGCTCTTTCTGCAGTTCCCATCACACTGATATGCATTATTTGTACCTGGATTATTTGGTATTAATGCGTTGAAACAGCATTCCTCAAAACCACCAGGTGGAACCTCTCACCGCTTCTAAAAGAGTCCATGGAGTATTAGAAAAAGTGTATGGTGGTACTCAAGCTTAAAAGGTTGTGTGCTGTAATCAGGTTCCCTGTGGTTGCAAGAAGATAAAGGAGTCAAAAGGGGCTTTGGGGAAAACAAGAGGAGGGTGTGAAATGCCCTTCTTCCTGCTTCTTGCTAAGCCCAGTACATGGACAAACAGGTTCTCCAGGTACTTTTCATGGTGATGTGTCAGTTTTGCTCTATCTGCATAGAGGAGATTTGATTTATTAGGTGTGTGAAAGCGACAGAGTGAGAACACACTGTTGAATCTCATGGCCTTTCAGGTCAAAAGGTGAGGCATCTTTATTGGCGGATCCTAAGTGTAGCAAAACACATTCGACACTGTGCTAGCAGAATTACTAAGCCATGGACAAGTGTACAGTGCTTCTGTATTCATTGCTCTGCAGCAGTTTTCTTTCATTGCAGTGGTATTGTTCTTTAAACACATTAAAAGCTTGGATACAGAGTTGTGCTAGGGAGAATGCTTATCAATTTTAAACCAGGAAACAGCTACTTTTTTTTTTTCTTTTTTAATCTTGCTGCAGTAAATGGAGAAATGGACAAGATAATATCTAGAGTTGAGACTAGCCCACAAAGAAGCTATAATCTTCACATCCTGTTTAAAAGCAAATCCTGAAAAAAGATTAAAATATGTCTTTCTCCTATCACAAAGCTGGGACTAACTTGCTTAATTTGAATCTTTAACTGCCAGGTCTATTTTTAAAGACAAGTTTAAGATGATGCATATTTTACAGTTTACCTGATCAGTGTGGATCAGAGAGCATAGCTTTCTAACACTGTTAAACTTGCCTTATTCCTTTCTTCAAGCCCTGTTTTCCTGTGAGAGGAGTGGAGAAATTTTTCACTTTTACTCTTAGGAATGTGTTGCTACAATCCAATGCAGTCCATCCTAGTGAAGATATAAGTGTATTCTTCAACTTTTCTGGAATGTCAACAATCTTCAGTTTCATAAAGAAGGCCTCTGTGTACTGAGACAGAAGTACATACAAGAAAAAGCTTATTAAAATAGCCTAAAACCAAATTTACGTCCATATCAACATTAATAACTATGTTATGGTTTAAAATTTTAAAGCAGGGTTTATTTTCCTTTTTCTTAAATAGAATGTTTCTTACCAATGTGCTTCAGAATGTGATTAAAAGAGCAATAGAATCTATATACCTCAGAGATGCTGACTTGTTGGAGGAGATCCAGGAAACAAGAGTTTTAACACTGCACCTGAAAGAACATTTCTTTTTAAGAGCTGTGTGTCCTGCCAAAGGACTTGGTTGATGTCCTGTAGGGTGTAAAGCTAACTTCATGATTATGCTAGGCATGTGTGTGGGTTTCAACTTCCATATCTAAGGAAGCACTCCTCACCTTCGTGGTGGAAGTCAAGTTTGAAAACCAGAGATGCACGGGATTTTAGAGGTCTGTCCTTTTTTTCCCCTGTGCTGTTTCTCTGCTTGCCACAGTTAGACCTTACTCTGCAGGAAACTGAGCGGTTGAAACTTGTCTAGTAAATGCTCTACAAGTGTAAATAAACAGGTCCTGAGAGTTTAGCAAGGTTGTTGGATTTTGTTAGTGAAAAGGTAGTGCAGATACTTATTTCTGCTTCAATTGTTTGAGGTTTAACTGATGAATTTCAGAATTGAAGCAATTTCTGATTACTTTAGCTTGTTTGCTGCACTGCACAGAACATGAATATGCATCTTCCTTTCTGTCCATATAGTATTTCGTGTCACAGGTCTCAGGAAGGATGTCCCTGTTTAAGAAAATCTATAGGAATAAATACCATCAGTCATAGTCAAAATGTCTACACGTTACCCAGCAAACATGACCTTCTGCCTTCCAAATAAGGTTATGTTTTACTGCTCAGACTAGAAACGTTTCTAATTACAGAAGCAATAAGTGCAAACACACTTGTACCAGTGTCAGACCCATTGTACAATCAAGCATAATTGAATGCTTTTTATAAGGAATTACTGGGTTATGGGCTTGACCACAGTAATTGTCCTACATGATTCATCAGTGACAACTTTTCATGAAGTTCTGTAGCTCTGGCATCTTTTCCGTAGTACTTGTGGTGTCATATTTCTGTAAATGTCCTGGGTGCTAAGCATAAATTACATTAATAGCCTGAGACAGAACAAACGCATGCACTGCCTTTGCTTGTTATTTCTACCAGGATATTCCACAAATGTTTCTTGATTCATACCATCTCTGCAGGCCAGTGAAAGCCCTGCCTCCCAGATTTGGGCCTCCATTCCCCAGTACTGACAAACAGATTTTCACCTTTATGCAGCTGCATTTTATTTATTTTATTTTATTTTATTTTATTTTATTTTATTTTATTTTATTTTATTTTATTAAGTTCTTCTGCCTCAGGCAGAGGAATTTAGTATTTTAAAATTGGAATTCCAATACCAATTGTTATTGGAATTTAGTAATTTTAGCTTTATAAGGAAAAAAATGAATAGATAGCATTATTTCAGTTCTTTTACTTTATTTTCATGGTAACTCCATTCAACCCTGAACCAAACCAGAGTTTAAAACATCAAAGGAAGTTTTGTGTCCCCTGTATAAACATGAGCAATGAACAGACCGTGAATATGGGAAAGGTGTTTGGGGTTTAACAGCTTTCTAGGCCTGGCCAAGCAAAATCAGAAGGAAAACTCTGTGCGAGAGCAGTGTGTCAGACAGCAGCAGAGAGCTGGCTGTAGCCAGGGCCAAACACCTCTTCCCTGTCAGAGGAGATGGTGGTAGCAACCAGCAGCATCTGGGGAGGAGGCAAGATAGGATGCACCACACACGTTGCACTGATCAGATTACCCCTCTGGGGACCTGTTGTCTGAGGTTGCTCCAGAGAGTTTATGTTCACCTTGTATACAAAGTATAGGGTATTTTAGCAACTTGGTTAGTCAGCTGTATGGATTCACTTTTTCATTGCAAAGTGAAAATGTTAATAGTTTCCATGATTATGAGATTTTGTGTGTGTGTTTCCTCAACTTTTGTTGAGCGTTTCAAGCTCTGGTGTTGAAAAACATTAATCAGAAGATAAGCATAGAGATACAGTGTCCTGAACACCACCTTTGTCATTGCTAGAGGGGAAAAACTTCAGGTCTACATTACTGTTGTCTTCCTACTCCATCAATGG
Source organism: Anseranas semipalmata (assembly GCA_013399115.1). NCBI lineage: Eukaryota > Metazoa > Chordata > Aves > Anseriformes > Anseranatidae > Anseranas > Anseranas semipalmata. The sequence goes on from VXAA01005404.1 coordinate 618,585, forward strand.
AAAGCATGGGCACACTTCAAAATAGTTTTTATCTAGTACATGTATCAAATTGCCTGGAAAAATAGTTTATTCTCTTGGGCACCTAGGTGAAAGTAACAACACAGACGTAGAAGTGGGATTGAACGATGGGGCTTACTGATACCTTGTGATCTGCTTAGAGACTAAGTTGGGTAAATCAGCAAAGCCAAGGTCTGGCAGTCTCTATATTCCCCAAAACAGCCCTAGGCTACTTAGCAATGTTGTACCCTGTCTCAGCAGGATGTGCCTGTTGTGCTGGGCCACACGATGTATTGCAGTTTGTTTAGTTGATCGGCATTTTAAGTTCATCAGTCACATTGTTACTGATGTTATCAGGAAGGTAAACTGTTTCAGGCTTGGCTGCTCAGTCCTTTGCAGAAAATATATGTCTACATGACCTCTGATAAAACAAGTTTTCAGGTATTTGCTAATGTTTTTTACGCATGACTTCAGTAATGGGTGACTACTGCGCTTGCTCTGTATCTGAAACCAAATGGGCAAGGACAAGATGAATTAAGACAAATACGAGTGCTCTCTCACCTTCAGGGAGTCAGTTATATGCCCCTTGCTCTGCCCTTCCACTGAGGGACAAGGAGAGAGAGCAGTAGTAATTAGCTAGGACAAGCCTCTCTCCCTATAGATATCCAACCTGTCTGCCAGGTAATGGCATCAGATAATGCATTGTAATGGATCTAATGGTATAAATCTAAATTAAATTTTGTGTCATGAGATAAATTTTGAGACTTGAAAGATTTTGAAGAACTGGAAGATTCAATGGAAGAATTTTTCCTCATAACTGTCCTGAAATTTGTTTTACAAATTTCAAAAACAGTTTCTGCTTCCTTATTGAGAGGATATTTCGGAAGCTAGTGTTGAAGCTTGGGAAGGCGATATTACAGGCAAATAACACAGTAGCAGTTATGCATCTTGCTTTATAATCCTCTAGCCTTATTCAAAGTCATGCATGCTTTGGAAAGTTCTGCTCTAGTGGATGTATGTCCTGGCCTTCTTAATGACTTCATTTACATTGTCAAAGAAATCTGTTTGCCAGTAGCCCAGAAGATCCATTTTTTCTTCACTCTAAATGTGAAATAAAGCCACAATATTGTTCTTGGGCAACACTGTTGCTAATAAACTAATATGATTCAGTTCTTATTACTCTGTTCTCTGTTGGAAGACTGCATCTCTTAACAACAAATCCATGATGGCAAATTGTATAAATTGGGATACTAAGATTAGCTATCCAAATCCTTACTTAGGCCTTGGCTGTGCAAACCCATGTGCATACATGAATTTTGTGTTGACATAAATCTAAAACCCCATGGGTTTATGTGCTTTAATTTCTCAATATGATTGTCCTGATTTTTAACTACTCAGGGGTGGAATCCTAGCAAACTTGGTGGACTTTACTCTGTATATACTGAAGCTATATTTCACCCCATAAATATCTAACACGTGGGGGCTTGCATGAGAAGTAAAGATGCTCAGCAGTGTTAAAAGTCAAGCTGGCACTTTTAACAGTCTGCAGAGTCTTGTCTGGTGCACATTTAAGAATAGTGTAAATCCTTTCATATTCCAAATATTATTTAATCAGAATCTTAGTGCATTTTTAGTTTTAGAGCTGCAAGGTGTGTTTAACTTGTTCAAAAATTTATCTTAATAAAATGCTGTCAGTAGAACTTCATCCTGTGTCAAAACTCAAATTAACTGCTTTTCTTTTTTATTTGTTTATAGGCTAACAGTGGTAGTTCAGAACTGCAAGAAATTATGCGAAGAAGACAAGAAAAAATCAGTGCAGCTGCCTCAGATTCAGGTGTGGAGTCCTTTGATGAAGGAAGCAGTCACTAAAAATCTTTCCTCTTTTCTTTAATTCCATTGTCCATAGCATTATACTATCCAGCTTTGCTTTAGGAAGCAGTGAAGGAGAATGTCTTATTACAGTGTAAACATAACTAGCCACCATAAAGAAAACTTACAGTAGTCTCCACAGAAGAACCTGCTGCTGGCTTCTCATCATTAAAAATTAACAGATGAGAAATCCAATGGAAGTTCCTGACAGGTGAAAATATTGGCACTTGAGTCACTTACACCCAAAGACGGGCCTTGGCTTTAACCATTCCATGACAGATAACTGGAATGTGGCTTTGTTTTTGATCCATCCTAGGAAAGCTGAGCTTGCAATAAAAAGCATTTGAACCCTTCAGTAATAATACAATTCTGAATTCCATTGCCAGCTTTGCAGCTCTGTCTGTTTGGCTCAGTCTTTCTTGTCATGCATTCAGCTGCAGGATGTTTAGTTAAGTCATTGATGCCAGCAATCAAAGAGGAAACGTTTAGGGAAAGAACAGAAGCCCAGCATAGACCGAATCTTTCTTGCATCACTCCCAAGATGTTTTATTACTAATGATGCTGTTTATAGCAAAATAATACTCTGTACTTTGATTTTATCAATACTTCACTCGTAATGAACCATAATATTGCACAAGAAGGAATAAACAGAAAATAGTAATACAACTCAACTCAAAGAAGGGATCAGATCTGCTGTAGGTAGCCATGAAACAATTCACATTATTTTTTTTTATATACTTGCATTTTTTGTTTGTAACTTAACCTGTTAAAAGAACAGTGTATAATCTAGACTTTGTGTGTTGATCCCTGATGTCAGTTTTTCCATATGTAAAAAGCTGTTGTTCCTTTATAAATTTAATGTTTTGGAAAATTGGATTCCTGGAGGCAGAAGGGGGAGAAAAGGAAACATCCTTTCCAGCAAATACTATTTTTGAAGATGCAATGATTTTTGTCACAAAAATGTTCTGTTACTTCACATGGTCTTGTGATTTTATATATAATATATGTATTATATATAATATATAATATCACTTAATTTAGACAAATTTAATCATCTAGTTTGATTAAGTTTCATAGTGCCTTTTTCACATGAATCAGCTTAGTCTGCAATAAACAGTATTTCTTGTCTGTTAAATAGTTGTATCTTTGTGGCTACAAAGATGGTATTGAAATAAGAAGGTGTTCTTGATTTTTGCCATTAGTTTGCTCTTCCTCTGCATAGAAGGAAAAAAAGAATCCTATTCATTTTTTCATAAAAGAAATTAAAATCTTAATAAAGGTGTTTAGTGCCATTTATTTTAAATGTCCTTACAAATACTTCTGTGTGTTGTTTATGTGTCTGTGTATAGTTTTACATTCAAGATATATTCTTTACACCTGTTAAAAGTACGTAGGTGCTACACGTGTCGTATAAATGTGGTCTTACCCAGAAATGGGTCAGGAAGTAAAGAATCCCAAACTAAAGATTCCAAATGCCATAGCAGTTGCCAAGAATTGGATTTTTGACTTAGTTAAAGAAATGACAATTCCCAATTGCATTCTCCCCGAGGAGACATTTGAACCGGAACACATGCATGATAACTGCAACCATTCAACTTATAGCTTTATGGGAGAAAATGGTCTGTCTCACTGCCTGTCCTACCATTAAAAGTCAAGTCCAGTCCCCAAAAGATTTGAACTATTCTCTAAGCCAGGTTTAAAACTGTCTTTACTGCACCTTCTCTAGTAAGTGTCCATACCTAGCCTGAAGCATGTTTGCTGTACAGCACAGTTCCGTGCACTGGGTGATGAATGGCTAATAGTATAAAGGAAGATCTGAAGCTATTCTTACAGAGGTGCTTTACTACTTGCAAGTACGGGAGTAGGAAACTTCTAAAACAATCTTTGAAAGTTGTACTTAAAAAATAAGGTCATTCTCTTTTCACATAGAAAATGCATCTGATACCATAAAAGCCATAGTGATGGTTACTTGCACCTCTCTGACCCTGTTAGTTATGAAAACATGAAGCCAATATTCATATTCTCTGCCAGTTTATTGCTGCATTCTTTGGGCTTGTTTTGCCCAAAAGGAGACACCAGCTCTGAGACAGACTTTCTGGAGTATGGTGCACAGAGGTCTTGGAAGAAGCACCCATATATCATCTCTGAGAGGAAAGAGGTGGCTTCACAGCTGGTTTTGTTTTTGTTTGTTTGTTTGTTTGTTTGAATGTGAATGTGGTCAGGATGCTCAGAGACATTTCTAGAAACTTGGCAGGATAACAGGAAATCCATTCCATGTACTTTAGGGTTAAACATGGTAATTTGTGTTTGCTTTTTTTCCCCGTTTTGTGTTTGTTTGTTTTTCTGCACTTTTTGTTGTTGTTGCTTTATTATTGTTACTATTATTGTTATTAAATTACCTACTAATGATTTACCAATCCACTACAGCTCAAAGTTGTATTTTACACTGAATTAGACTGCATGATTTCTATGTAACAGTCTGTGAAATCTGAGTGACATTAAGGCAGATATTTCCCTTTTTGCTGGAATTTCCCTGATGGTTTAAGGTAGTGTAGGGAGTTTCACACGTCCACTGTGCAGTTTTTGAATTCGCAGCTTGTTGGCAATTATGAGAAATGGAGATTTGATTTAGGGTTAACCAAATGAAAACAAACATTTTCTTCAAAATTCTGTCTTAAATGAGAACAATCAACAATGGTCAAATGCAGTGTTTCATTCCAAATGTTTTCCTTGGGATTTGAGCAGTGAGTTTGTTAGTTTTCTTTTTTTTTAACACTAATATTTTAGAAAGATGCAATGTGCGAAAAGTGCCTTAGAGAAGAAAACAAAACAGTTTTTAAAAAAGTGCCTTACTAGATGTGAAAAAAAAGGAGTCCTGTTTGATAACATAAAAACTGCTTCACTATTTTGCTGTCATCAAGCCTGCCTTTTTAACTGGGTGGAGGGAGAGAGTTTCAGCAGCCTATGTTCACTCAGCGGCTTTATACTTTCTAAGCACATGCTGTGTAACATCAGCAAGTCACTTCTTCCTAGTCCTTTAGTCTGCTTGTTCCCTTGGGACAGCATGGGGAAAAAAAACACTGTGAAACCTCACATTTAATTCATAAAGAACATGTCTAACCAATATTGACACATGGAGAAACAAGGTTACTTACTGTCTATCAATTCAAATGTTAAACAGTGCTTTGCTCAGACAAATTGTGATTTATGAGTGAGCTTTTTCTACACATTTTTATTGCCCTAAAGCACTGTGTTATAGAAAAGTTGGCATTATTTGGGGCCTGGAAAATAACTGTAGACTTCCACAGTAGTATTTGTGCAGAAATCAACGTTCTACATGAAAGCAGGCATCCGAAATCACATGATACTATGAAATGTGCTGAGCTTCCTGTGATTTTTAAGTGTGTTCATCAGTATTTGGGAAATGCTGAAAGTGCCCTGGCAGTGCAGGGAACAGAAACTCATGATAACTAGTATGGTGTAGATTAAGAAACCTGTAACTAGCAGATTTTTATTTTTTATTTTTTAATGAGAAGTGAATGCATTTTGAGTTTTCAGAGGTTTGGGTTTTTTTTTTTTTTTTTGAGGACGTATAAATAAGGAAGCAAGGTACAGCCTGAATACTTTGTTCCAGCAAGTATATCCCCTTGTTTTCCTGGGCTGCAGCTCATGAATAAGGGAAACATCACTATGAATGGAAAGCCATGCTTCTGGCCAACCCACCATTTTATAGGAGCCCAGTTTGTCTGTGATGATTTTCTCAACTGTGAAGTCTGTGCAATATTTAAAACACAAAACAAGCAGCCCTGTGTGAGGAGAGAGTCAGGCACATCAAGAGTGGTTGAAAGAATGTGTCTGTGCTCAGCCTCCCACCTTTGCATAGAAGCAGTAGAGTTATGTACATGGAGCGCAAATGTGAGGAACTTTGTAAAAATGCTTTGGGTTCTGTGTTTAAATATTTTGAAATGCATTTTTTTTATTGTGTTGCTATGTTAAATTTTAGCTAGTAAGTAAGTGCCTGCTTAGATGCTTCTCATCTGCCACTGTTGCCTGTCACAGTGGAAGCTCAACCCCCCACCCAATCCCATCCATTTCAACACCACTAACAAGGTTACCCTGTCACAAGAAATGGCTGAAAGCAACAGCCTATGCCTGCAGGAAGGAAAAAAGTGTTTTCATGCATGCCCTTAAAAAAGTTAGACAGTGAGGCGAGGGGGTGAGACTGGTCAATGAACTGAGGAAGATGGGAAGGGCCATTTTTGATGCATGACTGTGATGTTGACTGACAAGGGACAACTTTGTCCTCTTCAGCCACAGGCGGTTAAAAAAATAAAAAAAAAAAGCTTGTAAAGTGAAATACAGCACAAGTAATGCTTTCCAACCTGTTGTTAAGCCTTGTGTGACAATAGAGAGAAGCAGTTCTGAAGCCCCAAGTGCCTCTGACAACTTCTTCACGCTCCCTAGATGTCCGTAGGTTTACTTGTTCCTTCCATGGCAATGCACACAGTGTGAGGAAGCCAAGGAGGAAAACCTTCCCTGGTTTAGATTAATGGTCATGCAATATGCTGAGCTGCTTTTACATACCTTTGAGTCAGTAGCTGCTGTAAGCGCAGCAGCTAGTGATAGAGCATATAAGGTATCAGCAGAGTTGTAGGAATGAACCCCATAATTCAAAAAGTTCATTACAAAAAAATGAAACTTTTGGCAGCTTTTCTTATCTGCAATGACTTGGTTTGTTTTGACAGATACTCAAAACCTCATCAACATGCAGCATGACTCCAAAACTAACTTCATTTGGCCTGGCTTTCAGTGACCATGCCAAGTGGCTGTATGTTGAGCCATGCTAACAGACTCTGTTTGCTTCTGAGCCATACTACCCTCCCCCCGACACTCCTATTGCTTTAGATGTGTTCTGCAGAACTGCAGAAGTGGTTTCGACTGCCATCCCAGCAGATCCACTTATGCAGTGCTGTGTAATATACGGGGTAGGAAAGGATATTTTTTTCTGAAGGAAGTTTTTTTTCTTTTTGTTTTTAATAGGAGTTGATTTTGTGATGAAGTAGCTATTAAAGGAAAACTATACACCTGTTATCATGTAAGGAAGTGGAATATTTTTCTGACATGCATTCAAAAACTCACTCATAAATTCAGACCGCATAGCTTGCAACGTGATTTTGGCATCTTTGCAGCAACCTTGTACCCTATTATGGTCAGCCAAGGGTCTGTTACAGCCAGCTCACACTGTGGTATTGTGTGTGTGTACATCAATGGTTTAAAAGTAACCTGGTTACTCTGGGCTACGCTACAGAATAAATGTAGACTCAGTGGGCAAGGGACAGCAGGGGGGAGGCAGCAGATGAGAAAGGAAGAACATTTCTGGTTTTTTTTGTTTTTTTTTTTCCCTGCTAGAAGTTCTCTAGAGGGGTGTGAATGTGTTTTCTAAGAAGTAAACATGTAATGGCACTGGGAAATACAAGCAAACAAACAAAAAGATGAAGGCAAGGTCTGAATGGTCATATGCTCTTTTATAATTCTGGCTTCTGTTCAAATTAGGCTGGGCAAATCTTTGTCATTCTTAATAAAATAGCAGGTCCTGCAGCTGAGGTGCACTGGTGAAATAATATTATTGAAGCCTTTCTTGTTAGCAGTCTACCCCCCTGAAGATAGGGCTCTCTGCCCATTTGCAACCATCTCTGTGCTTCCTATTTAGAGACATGACACCTCTGCTTTAGGACTGGGCTCAGTGGAAACTGTGAAAGTGGTATTAGATGCGTGGAAAGAGAAGTGCACAAGTAGGGGGCAAATTCATCTCATACCCATTTAATAATCAGCAGTAGAGTCCTATTTCTTTCAGTAATTTTCAAAAGGACCTGGTTTATTTGAGGGTTATGTTGTCTATGCAGTTTTGCATAGCATATATGGGACAGTTTGAATGAAGTTTTCCATTATAACCATTACTGTGATGGAGTAGATATTAAAGGAATAAACACCTATTTACCATCTGGAGGAATAGTTCTTTGAAAAAAAAAAAATGGGATGTCATCTGAAGGATGTTATTCAGGCTCCTGGAAGTGGCTGAGCTACCAAACTACACCCTGGTACACTGAGAGGTGATAGCAGGCTGTGGGGTGAATAAAAAGTACACGTGGGTGCGCTTGCTGCTTCGCTGACAGTGACTTCTTCACAGGTAAGCAATCCAGTGTGTTTACTTTCAGTTCAAGTTTGTTTTGTTTACATTGAGTTACCATTGCTGCTAACTTCCAATGAGGTGACACAAAGCAACAGGCTACAAAATGCCATCAAACATCCATTCTGACAGCATCCATGTCACAATACACAATGATGTACTGGAATTATACAAAGACAAAAAAATATATAGCTAATTATTCTGACTAGAACTGAAACTGACAGCAAAAAAGAAACGAGCCCCTTGCCCTGACCCGATGTCCCTGCAGGAATCCATACCGACGCTTTGGCAGCCACATAGCAATAAAGCGATAACCATCCCTTCACATGCCAAAAAACCTGTTTTTGTAACATCGTGAATTCCTGACTCTGAGAAATAGTTACATCCATTAAAGCACATTTTTCTTCCCCAACCTGCATCAGCTTCACATTTTTACACAGGCTTAATACTTATTAAAAATAATAAACAAATGAGGGGTATAGGCACCATAGACTGCTCAGACAGTTAAACGCTATAGTAATGGGTCTAAGATATCCCAGCTTCAAATTCAGCTGCACTTTGATTAGATTTATCTAAAAAAAAAAACCTGATCAGTGTGGCATTACTGAAAAGGTTGGAGAAAAGAGCAATTCCTCTGCTTAATTAGTAGTTGCACTGTCACGAACCAAAACGACCCCATTTCTCAGTGTTGGCTGCCTGCTTCAGCTTTTGGCTCCATGGTTTGGATTTCTGATGGTCAATCCAATCCTCAGGTCTCGTGTCTCCCCAGGCCCCAAGCACGGAACATCGGGGCTGTAGGAAACAGTCCAATCCAGGTACCCAGCGCCCCCGCCCCCCCCTTTTCTCTTCACGATCTCCAGATTTCTTCATGTATGTTCATGCCTCGCAATTCACTAATGAGGTATTATTAGATACTAACAATGCCTGCTCTCCTATGGACGTTAGCACAGACCAGTGACACATGAAGAAAGCTCTTCATTCAACCACTAAAAAAATATTGCACTTACTTTAACCTTAAGCCCAACCTGCACAGAAAAAAAATTAACTGAAAGTACCAAACAAAACAAATGGTCTGGAGCAATCTATTTTCTGCACATATTATAGTGTCTTTTTCTTCATGTTGTTGAGTTGAATTTGGTCCAGTATTTAAAAAAAATGTCCAGAAATTAAACAGTTCAAAAGACACCGCAGGCTCGTTAAGGCTTTGTCTCCCCAGTGCTTCTGAAAGTTAAAGTTTCTTTCTTTCATTGTCCGTGTACTGCAAGGCAGTGGTCTCTCGTGGCAGAACGGCTGGCAGTTCAAGCCATCAAAAGAAAAAAATCGGAAGCAAGGGAAGATGGGTGTGCTTCGTGGTCTCACCTGGAACATCACAACACAAACAGAGCGTGTTAGGTATGGATAAGGAAATAAACAAGGATCTTGGCACTTATTGCTGCCAGACGTCCATACAGCAGCCCACCCATACAAGCAACATACATGCATACTGTGCAACACCACAGAAACCCAGTGGAGATGGCCAGTGTTAGTGCCTGTAGCATGGCTTTCCATGAGCTATTTGAGAAGCCAATTTGTGTTAGGAGTGTGCAGTTTTCTGCTCCACCTGCATGCAAATGTTAGGGTTCTGGCTGGCTTATTACTGCCACCTAATGAACTAAAGCTCATCAGCTCAAGCAGCACTGACTTGCATCCTCCCAGCTTGTCCCCACTGTGCAAGGAAACATTTGCTTACATGAGCTTCATAGACAGAAGGCACCAAACCACTGCCTGGTAGTTTAAAGCAATGTGTTTTACGTTGAACTGGGGACTGGGCCAGGCTGGGAAGGTTGCATGCACCTAGCCAGTAGCTGGGCTGTGTGGAAAAGCACGGTGGTGGCTAATGGCAGTACCAGTCTGAGAGCCCTCCTGTTCCGTGGCTCCCCAGGGTTTCCTGTCAGAGCTTTTAGGCTACCATCTCGCTCTTTGAGAAGCTCTGTTGGCATGTCAGCAGTGCTGGCAGCCCAGCCCAAACCCTCTGTTGGCCTCGGTTACTTGGCAGCTGGGGAGTGACATGAGAATGACCGATGATAAAAAATAACCTCCCTCTGCCTGAATCCTTTACACTTTGCAAAGTGTGGTAGGACAACTGGCAGGAATGCTTAGATCAGACCCTTACTCAGGATTTTACAATTCTCTTATTCTTTGAGCAAGTGAGCCAACAAACCCTTACACTGCCATGGGAAGCACAGTGGCCTATTTAATGCAAGAGGCTGAAGGACTTTTGCTTGCGCTCTCCATGTAAAAATCACCTCAGAGGGGGATGAGGCCCAGAAAGCTCCAAACCCCATCCAAAGCTCCTGCAGCGTGAGGAGCAAACACCCATGACGCTGGTTGCTACCAAGCAGCCGGGATGCTAAGCTGTGAGCATAGCACAAGGCTAGGCTTGCCTGACTTACCACCTGTGACTCCAAACTAGGACTTGCTGACGTTCTCATATATGACATCGCTGATGCAGAACTGCTGCTTCTTCTTTTGCCACATCAATTGCACACACTGGTGAATAAAAATGTATTGTTCCTGGAAGACAGAAACAAATGAATGGGCATTTTCACAACTCAGAAAGCCTGACAAAAACCCAAACAGTGACACAGTTCAATAGTTCATAGTGACAGTCTGCGCAGCTTCTCTGTCTCTCCCTCCTCATCCCCCTGCAGTGTACAATGAGTTGTCTGCTCCCCAAATAATAGCCCTTTACTGTTGCACATAGCAGCAGTAGAAGCACCAAAATCCACCTGAGCTGTCCTGGCATCATAATCACTTATTAACAACGTGCGTGATGATGGGAGATGAATTAACACCGTGTTATAGTGTTGGCTGTTTGTATCACCTGACTGGAAGTTGAAGCTGGGTGACTTGGCATAAAGGGACAGGTTTTTACTACGATTACCCACTAGTTGTGATGGGGTATTCTGTTGGTGGCAAATTTAAATTCTGAACTGATATATTCTAAGTTAAGTCACAATGAAGCTGTGGTAGAAGCACTGCAGCAATATCTATAACCTGGCTTACTAGAAATCTTATTTGCATTTAGAAACAATAGTTGCTATCATTCACAGTTCCTCTTTCGACTGGTTGTGAAGTGTGAATTAATAAATCCTCGGAGAAGGCTGCGCAAGCACATGCCAGCTGTACAGACTGCAGCCACAGTGCAAGTGACATGCCAGTGAGGAGCAGCATTCCTGAGCCACAAGCTTCCTCCGGAGCAATGGCACTGCTGTGTGTGCAAGCACTGTCACAATCTCCAACACAGTCCATGGTAGCAGTTTTGCAGGACTGGGAATGTTGGTCCTATGGTTCTGACCAGTTAGAGAGGGGCAACCAACTATAGGGACCTGTGGAGTGCAGTAACCCGGAACTTGATGCCCCTTAGTGGTACAGGTGTAACTTACAGCTATATGGTCTCAGGCCTTCAGCTTGCAGGCTCTATATGGCCTTTCAGAAGTGCAGCATTATATTGCCTGAAATGAATTAATTCCCAGAAAAGTACCCAAATGCTTTATGTTCAACAAATTACATTCATGCCACATATACACCTGAAATATTTTGATGAGCTTCATGTTCCCTGATGCTTGACTTCTTTACCAGTAAAATACTAAAACCTGATTTTGCTCACAGAGCAGTTAATTATTTGGGGAGTTATCACCCACTGTGCAAATGACTCTGAAAGCAATTGAGTAAATCACAGGTACCATTATATTTGTGGACAGGTTTTCCTTGCAACAAGACTGAGGTTATCTTTGGGTTTGGTTATGGTTTGCTTTTTCTGAGTTATGTCATCATACAGAGAAACGCTGTATTTGAATTTTAAATCTAAGACATCATTTTAGTTTATTCCAAGCAGAGAGAAAGCAAACCCTGATAAATCCTCCACTAATCCTTATGTATACCATGCATGGGGAGCAAGTGGCTCTCAAGCAAAAATGACTTTCCCAAGACAGAGGCAGTTTCAAGCTCCAAAACCTGAGTCTCGCTTTCAGTCCCTGTCCCCAGTGGTCTGCTTATCCCAGCCGGTATCAGGATGAACTTGAACCATGTTTCAGACCCCAGAAATGCCTGGATTTCCTCACTCCCATTAATTTGGAGTGACTGGCTTCAATTCAAGGTGTTCTCCACTCTAACCTCTTTTTTGGGCTTCTGCCATTTTTTTTTTTTTAAACACGCTCTGTGAGATACAGCCAAGTTTCTAGCCTGTGAGGAAACGTGAACCCAGGTAAGCCATGTGTGCTTTCAGGTTTTGCAAGGAGAGCCTTTCCTGCGCCTGGGTGCCAGTACCACCTCCTGACCCCTGCACAAGGCTTGGTGGGGCCGGGCCCCCCTGCTGCACTAACACAGAAACTAAATTCCAGGCTAGGGCTGGCCAGTGCAGACAGGCTACGCATGACAGTGAGAAAAGATATATTTTTTTCCCTCTGCCTGTATTATAGCAAGTTTTGCTGACCAAGTTTAGGATGTCGGTCTCGCTCTCTCCAATATAGGCAGGCTGTGTAGGTCTGATCCTGACCCCCAGTATCTAATCCTGAGTGTTAGCACCTGTTCATGGAACATTTTCATCCTAATCTAATTTGCTGGAGCATTACAAAGGCTGTGTAAATGTGTATGCACAAAAGAGAAGAGGTATGCATTTGTATGTGTGGGTTTGCACATTTGGCAGTGAGAAGAGGCTGCTGCGATGCTGCACTGCCAGGGCAGGAGGGGAGAAGCCAGGGGCCAGCAGCAGGCAGCAGGAAGCTGCTTAGGCCACTGGCCAGAGCAGCAGGAGCTCAGCGACCACCAAAACCCAGGTCCTGACATCAGCCCCAGGCAGGCAATGAGTTTGTACATTAAAAAAAAAAAAAAAAAAAATCACCTCTAGAGTGGTAATGCACTTGCAGTGGAAATAAAGCACCAGGATTTGTTTCTGTTTACATAAGGATGTGCCTTTGGATTAATTTAGGGAATTGTGATGAAAAGTGGTAGTTTGATGGGAATGATCCAGAATGGTCTGAGAATGACCTTGTTCATTTCTAGGCAGTAGCTGGTGTCCCTGCAGGTTTTCCTTCTCCACTCCCATCCGTGCTAAGTCTTCTCTGCTTTGCTCTGGGATAAGCAATCCCTGGCAACAGATTATCTGCCAGACCCAGGCTGCTAACAGTGATGGTGGCGCTTCCAGCTATGCAGAGGCTGCCAGCCTGTACTATGTCTAACCAGTGAAGAGTACAATGGGCATGAAATCTTTCCATCATTAGCAGAGGAAACGGGAACATTTCAGATGCATAAAACCTTCTGCTTTGGAAAAAGAGTTTGTGTATTTTTTTCCATACAAATATTCTGATATGACTATTCTGACATTTTCCTGAAAAACGGGAAAAGAAATACCCAGCAGATACATGGGCAGGGAGAGGGGGCAGGATGGTGTCTGGCAGACCCTCTTATGGTTCTTTTGTCTCTTTGCTTCGGGTATTTGTATTGCCATCATGTAACTTAGTTCATACACTCGACCAGAGGATACCCCCTTGAAAAAGTGTGAATGGCTGTCCAATACTGATATCACTTCATGAGTCATTAATCCCTTCAGCAAGTCCAATTCTTTTCAAAACGGTTTGAAAATTTCAAATGCTAATCTCTTCTAATGAATTTTTACACATTCATTTCTCAGAAGGTGAGAATAGCCCATCCCCTCTGAAAGACAACAGTGAGATTGAAGATATATTATCAGACTCTCACCTATGCAGCAGATTAATAATGTGGCAATATTACAATGAAGATGAAAACTTAATTTTCTCTACTCATAGCTATTTTGCCAGGTGTTCAGGGGGAATAACAGTCATTGGACACAAACATGCTACAGAGGAGCATGAGATAGGTCCCATGATAAATTCACATTGAAGTGAACTGACAGGGCATCCTACCTCTGTCTGCACCATGGACATTCTGTAGGACCGCATGTCAGACACCAGGCCCAATATATCCACGAACTCGTGGTCACGGATGTGCTGTAAGAGTCGGTCCAGGGCTATGAAGGTTCCTGTTCGTCCCACTCCAGCACTGCAACACACACAGACATGCACCTCATTTAGGCTTTTCAGGTGTGGACACAGAGGAAAATCAGTGGTACTGCAAAAAGCAGGTGTCCTGCATCTCAGATAATCAGATGTAGCTAATCTGAGGTCAGACTGGTTGGTTAATCTGGGGGATATAGTGCCATGCAACACTTCATGCATTGTTCAAGCAGAATGTATGGAATGGATGGCTCTGCAATTATCTCCCCTTCCTACACTCCTCTTCATCTCCTGCACATACTCACATGCAGAATGTGCATGCACACCCTCATCCACCCTTAGCTGGCTGCTCATCTCACTTTCACTGCTCCCCTCAAAGTCATGAGAAATCTCACACTACAGGAGCTGCAGCCAGAAGTGCAGAGAGCCCTGCTCTGCAGTAGCTGCCATGTGGAGGCATTTGTGGGAGGAAATGCATGATTCCGTTCCACAGCTCTCTATACAGGGAACTAGAGGCTTTGCAAAGGCACTGCCTTACTGGTGTTCATCCTCAAAGGACAAACCATCCAGAGAAGGCTTTGCTCCAGGACTTCTGCCTTGGGAGCATGAGACAGAAATAGATGGCAACTGCTTGGCTGATAAATCTTCATTTTCATACAGGGAAGCTTAGCGACTGGAAAAACAAACACACAATGAGTTGATTTATAGCTTCTAATATATAAATATTTCTTTGCATTGTGAATTCATATGTAACACTGAAGTCTGATTTCATTATGGGTGTGGCTTCAGAGGTTTTATACAATTTCATATAGAGCCCTAACACTGTGTCTACTACTAAGGATAAAAGCGTGTGTCTTAACAGAAGTTTTTTGTTCTGTCTTGTAGTTTTCAGAAAAGCCTTGGAAGTATTTGCAATGAAGTTGCAATGGTTCATTTCAATACAACTTTCACAAAACAGTTTTCTTTTTTGCTTGTCTTTGTTTAACAAAAATGTCAATATATCAAATGAGATGAATACAATGGAACTTTTGATCTACTTATTTGACAGATTAATTGATATATTCCTAAATAATAAATGGAAAGGTTGTAATAATGTCAGTTCTGTGCATTCTTTAATGTTTCAGAACAATTGCTGTAGGAGTTTATCAATAGTCTTTCTCTCCCCCTTCCACTTATTTCAGAACATTGCAACTTTTAATTTATGTAGTCTAAGATGTACAGTATACTCTAAAATACTGTCTGAAAAACTCTCTCTCTGTTGGTATGAGCATCCTGATTAAAAAGAAGATACTACAGTTGTTATCCAGCTCTTCAATGCTTTCTCCTATTCCTTCCCAGAACAATTAAGTCATATAAAGAGTTTCATTTCACAGCCCTACATTCAAATCCCCTCCCTGGCTTACTAGCACCTTTCTCGATATTAAGACTCCCAAAACAATATCCCCTATGAATTTCTCCATTAGGTTGTAGGAGAGGGCTGCATGACTTGCTGCTTTTACAGATGCTCTTGTTTTGCATTCTGGTAGAACACTAGGTGCCATTTCTGGACACTTGAAAAGACATTGCTCTAAAAGACTGTTTTCTGGGAAACAGCACTTGAAAGTGTGCTGCAAGAACAGCCACAACAGTGCTGGCCATCACATCAGTAACAGGAAAGACCACGCTGGAGGGAGCTGACGCATTGTGCAGAAACGCAACCGCTGCCTCTGAGGTGGGTGACGTACAGCTGGCAGACATGGACCTCATCGAACCTTGACTTCCTTCTGGAGCACGTCACCATAACGTATACATACTCATCCATTGCAACCTGGTTATTTTCGTTTCTCTGAAAATCTATCGTGAGCGGCTCTTGCACCAGAAGCCACAAAGCAGTTTGAAATCAGCATTGAGCGCTGTGTCAGGAAGCAATCTGGTATGATATCACCACCAGCATGGCAGCTGCTCCCGGTGGGGCCGAGCGAGTGAGTGTGTTAATAGAAGGCCAGATGACGCACAAGAGATAAATCTGTCAGTGTTTAAACAACCTTCCTCCAAAAAAAGAAAAAAAAACAACACGTAACTGTTATCATGGGATACTGGGATTACTACTAGCACAGGATAACATTCTTCATGTCATGTCCTGAATGCTCTGAAAGCTAAGCAATCTGAGGAAGAGGAGGAGGAGGAAGTCCTCAGACATGCTGCACCATCTGTATTGCAAAGGCATGCAAATGAGAGAGCAGGGGCCAACTCCGAGCTGCTGTAAACCAGGATTGCCTGCTGCGCTGCACAGAGATTTGTTTGTAACAGCCCCAGAGCCGACCCAACTCTGGAAAGAAATGCTGCCCTGTCTGTGGGTGCAGGCTGAAATCCCAGCCCCACCACAGTCAAAGCAGGGGACTAATCCTTTACCCTTAGAAACAAGGAAAACCATATTTGGTTTCCCTAACTGATGAACAGAACCCCAGAACCTTCCAGCAGTTCTCCAACCTATCTAACCAGGTACCTCCTTCAGCTCTCCGTTGCCTTGATATGTTTACCTGCAGTGTATGATCATGGGGCCTTTACTCTTTGCTGATTTCTGCCTGACCATCTGCACAAACTGCAGGATGCTTTCAGCGGCGTTGGTTGTGGGGACACCGTGGTCTGGCCAGGCAGTGTAGTTAAAATGCATCACGTCTTGCACCTCATCAGCCTAATGGGAAAAGCAGAACGGCAGCATGTTCACAGGAGTTTTAACAGTGCAGTCACGCTCAGTCAGACTGAGCTTTTATTGTTGTGTTGCTTTTTCTCAGTCAGCCAGAAAGGTGGCAAATGTATTTACATGATATTTGATCAAAAAAGTGGGGAAAGGGGAGATCATGCCATCATTATCAAAAGGGCATGAACTCCTGTTTCCGTGTTTGGAACTTGCTTTTGGGGTTTGTTCTTTTTGTTTTGTTTTGTTTTTGTTTCCTCATGGTGGTTTGATTTTCTTTTCCTTTTAAATCAAGAACTGTTGCACTTTTCAAGTTTAGGCTTTCTTCCTCTTTCTATTCCATTTCCTCTCCCTTTCTCCTTTTGCCATGGACAAAGAACGACACTGTTGGCAAACAATTAGTGCTGGATTCATGAGAATTTTTCTTCTGAAGTTTCAAAGAAAAAAGTTACCAAAAGGGAAGAAAAAAATCACCTCCGAACATCACCATTTCCATACGACGAAGGAAATTTCTTAGAAAAATACCCATTATTATCAAAAGCATTTATAGTGCTAAAACCTGTAGAGGCCTTACGTGAGATAAGATCCTCAATCCAACACATTTTGGTTTTGAGCCTTAAAGAAACTCAAAACTGTGTGTGTGTGGGGGTGTCTCATCACCAAAACCCATGGCAAGCCAGCAATGCCTTTAGTTTTGCCATTCTGGGTCAGGCTAAATACCCCTATTCCAGTAATCCCTCTCCAGTCACAGACAACAGCAGGTGCTTAGGGAAAGGGTATTAAAAAATGAGACCAGTATAAAAGCCCCTGAAGTAGCTGCCCTGGTTTTGGTAAAGGACAGTTTACCTGAACAGAAAACTGCACTTTGATCATTATTTTCAGTAGATACCAACAGCCCAACCTCTGAGTTGATCCCATCGTGTTTTATGCCAGTTCCTTGCTTTATTTCCACATGCTTTACTGAAACAGCTGCACAGGACACTTGGCTGTTTGTGATGGGCTGCAAGTCTTTTCCATTTCCTCTGCTTTAATAAATGAAAGCAGAAAAATGCTCTATTTCAGCAGCAGTAGGGATTGCAGAACCATCTGTTGTGGACACCTTTTACTCAAGATCCTGTCTGAGACATGCTCTAAACCTATGCTATGAATATTGCACAACTGCCCTTTTGAAAAATATTTTCAATTTCTACATTTGTATTTTCAAGTTTTGAATAGCTTATAGCAGTAAGATTATGCCTGACATTAAAAAAAAAGAAGAAGAAGAAGAAGAAAGCATATATGTCCATTTTCAGTAATTATCTGCACCACAGAAATGTCCAGAACCTCTTACTACTGTTGTTTCAGTCTTGCACGTTGCTGACAAATTCACAGAGATGACAATCCTAGGGGAAAGTCTTGTGTTTTAGACATTTGCTTGTGTGGAGTGAAGGTAAGGCCATAATAATTTTTTTTAGGTGCTTTCCACTGAATGCCAGAAATGGACAAAAGTTAAAGAGAAGTCTGGACCAAAATTGCTCCCACCCCGTCAGCAGGGCCATGCAACATGTTTTGCTTACATAGCAAATTCGGAAATTCCTATAAACCCAATCTGTGTGCTCCTCCTCAGACAGCATCTCCACAGTAATGTCCCCATATGCAATAGGATCTTCTGTAAAAGGCCAATAATGATCACATTTCACCTGAAAGGAAAATATATAAATACCTATATATGTATATACGTGCATACATTAAAAAAATAGAGAACAATCAAAAGTATACTGAACTGCAGTTTTAGAAATGCCTACAGCACTATTTGCTTGATGCTTCAATAAGAGGTAATATGTCCTGCAATGACTTTCAGCCTGGTCATTCCTGCTTGTGTAGCTACAGATACGGTTATGCACTGGTTTTCTGAAGGGGAGCATTAGCACAGCAAAGAATGTAAATACATAGCTTCTTTGTAGATTGTTTTCCTAATAGAAGAGGTCTAAGAGGAACAAAACATGGTGAACAAGAATATATTAAAAATAATGTATCTTTCAAATGATTCTATTATAATGTCAAGGGAAACATAAAGCCTAATACTTGTATTTTATTTTTATGTAAACTTAAAAGCAGAGAATCACAGAATGGTTGAGATTGGAAGGGATCTCTGGAGGTCAACTGGTCTAACCCCCCTCAAGCAGGGCCACCCAGAGCAGGTTGCCCAGGACCATGTGCAGGTGGCTTTTGAAGTTCTTCAAGGAGGGAGACTCCACAACCTCTCCAGGCAACCTGTGCCAGCATTTGACCCCACCCCACCCCTCACAATAAAAAAGCATTTTCTTGTGTTGAAATTTAATTTCATGTGTTTTATTTAGTGCCCATTGCCTCTCGTCCTGTCAGTGGGCACCACCAAGAAGAGCCTGGCTCCCTCATCTCCATTCCTTCCTATCAGGTATTTCCCATCACAGTGATAAGAACCCTCTGAGCCTTTTCTTTCCCAGGCTGAAGAGTCCCAGCTCCCTCAGCTTCTTCTCATTTGAAAGATGCTCCAGCCTCTTAATCATCCTGCAATGCTTGCCATAACTGAATGAAGTGCAATTCCAAGTCTGGTTATGATGCTTCCTCATGAAAAACAATGCAAAGAAATCCACCGACCAGAAAATAAATGTTTTCAGAGTAGGATTTTTTTTTAAGAAAGATTTAAGAAAGATGTGTAAGATTTTGTTACATACCCTTCTTTTCTCATTACACTGAGTGAGCATAACAATAATTTGAGATTTTTGCTGAAGAACCATCTTCCAAAAATCATTCCTAGTTTCTGGCAGTGGTCCTTGGGTTGCAATGTATTCCTGGGGTGAATTATAACCCTAGAAACAAAGAAACAAGTGCTTTTTACTAACATGCTTAATGCCTCAGAATACCTATTTTTCTCTGGCATTTGTAATTTTTAGCTTGTTCAAGTCCAATTTTTACTTTTTAATGTGATCTCTAATATAAACTACTTCATGATTTTTTAAATTTATTCTGAAATTACAACTTTTGCTACTTTTTGCTGCTCCCAAACTGCAAGCAATCTAGAATGAAAGACAGAAGGTGTAGCCATTACTCTACAAACCCTTTGCCCTGAGAGCTGGAAAGGCAAGATTAAAAAAATCAAGTAATGAGAATCCTAAATCAAAGTTCCCACTTCTTCCAGATTTCATAATTTATGGGTTTCTTTAGTTATAGACATAAACACAATTATAAATGTAGTGCCTGTGGTGATTTTAAAGAACTGATGCAGATGGAAGGTAGCAATGAATGGGAGTATATGAATGTGTTTACAGCATAAGGAATTAAATTAATAAAATATTAATTAGAACTCTGTTTAAAATAATAGAGAATGTGCTCAGTCAAGACCCTTAACTGATTATCATTGCTATGTTTTATTGAACTCGTATGCTTCGTATCCATATATTTCTTCTCCTATCACTATCAATGTGCTTTTAGCTTTAAAAGACTCCTTCCCACCTCCAAAAAGAAAAGACTGTTATAAAGACCACTATAAAAGATCCATAGAGAGGACATTTTAGCATCTGCTACAACCGTATTTGTAGAGATTGTATCAGCAAAACAATATTCGGAAAGTTACTCAATATTCCTACTAAGAGCACAAGATACATTAAACACACAGCATGATCCCATGTAAATTGGGCAATTTCTGTGCCACCACAGTATGTGGACTGTAAAAATACTGACTATTTGGGAGTACTTTCCATAAATGGTTTCCTCTAGACATCCCTGAAAGTCAGTGCAGTCCGAGTTTTTCTGTTACACGGAATTTTGTTTGTTTGTCCAGCCTAAGTGGTAAATCTTTATTACCATGGAGACACAGATCACCATGAGTATCAACGTTTGGAGGGAGGTACTCAGTACAGAAGCAACCTTCAGGAACAAACAAACACTAAGATGATATGTCTGTCCCTGTTGGGAAGACAATTTCTGTGGTCAGCATTATGCTATAAGTAAAACCAAATAAATGTAAACTATAAAAAACAGAACTCAGTAATCCAAAAAGGATTGCTACATACAATCCTATTATCAGTAATGCCATGTCACAGAAGTTTCCTGATTTGTGAATGGTGCTTTTGAAGACTGGAACATTTTTCTTTCTTGATTCACTACAAGCTCAGACACATGCAGCTGTAGCATTTAGGTTCATGCTCTTGCCACATAGAAACTAAGCACAGGCAACACACTCACCAATACACACATGGGCGATGCCACAGTGACAGAGAAGTGGTTTGACTGACTCATTTGAGGGCTCCTCCCTTTTCCATAACCCTGACTCAGCTCTCCCCAGCAGAGCCAGGGCTAACTCTGTCTTCTGTTCACAACAAGGGTGACAAAATGCTCATCTGTGTATGGTCCCCAAGTGAAACATCTTCACTCTCCGTGAACACAGCACACACTGAGCACCAGCAAAGGGGCAGTGGAGAAGGGGGGATAAAACAAGGCAAACCTTTGGGCAGTGACAGTTGAAAGAGCTGATGAGGTTTTAGCCCACCCCCGGTGTCAAAATATTTGGCTACAGCTCTGTGTACACTTCAGTTATCCTAAAACTCTGGGTGTTCTTCCCTGGTAAACAGCTGCTCATTGCCAGGCAGAGGGAGGTACATTGGGAGGAGCAGAAACAATGAAAAGCAGAAGTGCTTCCTCTGCACCACCTGGGCTGTATGCTTTTTGTCTGTTGTGGAGTGTCTGACATCATCCTTTCTTCACGTGCATTAGAAACCTGGAAAGGTTTTTAGTTTAAAAGTTTCTTCTACAGACTTCTTCTTCCTAGCTGTCTTAAAAAGTCATTAGACCACTTAACCTTTCCTCCTCATTTCTCTACTAGTCCAATATTATTTTCACAAAGATTCACAGCTCACCCAGTGCTACTAGGAAAAAATGGTGAAAACTCTGCCCCTTTTGTTTTGGTGGCTGGTGGAAAGCACAGCTCTCTGTAGGCAACATACTTGAAGCTGACGGAGAAGCTGAAAATGTAACTGAGCGACCAGGAGACATTCTGCTATTTGCAGCTGGCGTGCTCTAACTGCTCTGCAGGACACTATTCTTTACATTGACCAGAGTGTCCCTACTCACAGGAATATAGTTGGCATTAATGTAGTCAGATCCCTCTTCTTCATTCATTGAGACTAACCGGACACGACTAAAATCATCTGTAAAAAGAAATGAAAAATCATTTGGCCATCAAGCATGGCGTTCATCTCCAACTACGCAAAATTAAAAGTAATCCTATAAAAATTGAAAAAATCTGTTAAAAAAAATAAAGAATGCTCATATTCACCAACAGAGAGCAATATTTGCTCCAGTAAATACTACATGGATGCACCATCACTGCAGTTCTGCAAAATACACCCTCCAATTGCCATCTCTTTGGGCTCCCCGAGGTTTCATTAAAATCATAAGAAAAAAATAGTAACACTACTCAGTAGTAGAAACGACCTTGTTTCCCACCTCCAAACTCCAGTCTTGATAAACATCCTCCAAAAGCTACATCTCTTCAAAGTTAACAACAAAACACCTATTGCCTGCTTCTCTCTAAGGACAGGTTTTAGAACAGGCTTTTATCAGACAGAAAATCTGTCCTGATTCCCTCATTCTCTTATTAAAAATCTTCTTTCCCACTAGAGGAACTTTATCAGTAGCCTGCATTTATTGTACTTACATGGCAGGATATTTGTGTAGCGATTTTTACAGCGATTCATGGGAAGATCAGCAGCAAAGTGGGGTATGTCAAGCCCGATCAGTTTTAGCTCCTGGGGTAAGAGAAAGAAAAATGCCAAGGTCAAACTCACCAGGACTCAGAAAATGATTCTTTGTGAAGTGAATGCCTGTGGTATGTACCAGACTGAAAACGTTCATAAAACACTTTATAAGCTGACAGCAGGACTACACTGAGTTTCCTGATCTGATGCCCCTACATTTGGCTCCAAATATCTGCAGAGCAACAATGTGGTCTCTTCTGCTGATGCTGCCAAGGCACTGCTGCCATGCAAGGCTGTGACTGCTGCCTACTCTTCTCCACCCACGTGTAGTTAGCCAAAATAGTGTCAAACCAAGGGGGCTGATAAATTCTTCTCGTGGTGGCCATCCATCCCACTGTAAGGGCTTTCTCCAAGTCCATGAGTGGCTTTTGATCTTTCTACTGGGGAAAGCTTGAGAAATCTTTCCAGTCATTACCTTCAGTAGTTGCATCTAATATATGATGCATCAGAGGACTTTTCACTGGCAGCAAGAGAACGACAGCCACCCAGAGTAGTGGTAATCCCCTGACAGTCCTCTTGTTCCTCCTTGAAGCCTTTGGGAGCTAGCTCGAGGACTGGAGCTTTTTAGTTGTATATTACTAAACTGACTTTAAATGCAGGGTAATGAAGATAATGTACCTCAATTGTTGCTAAAGACCTCCTTGCTCTTGAAGAGATTTTTGATGTTACTTTCTCATTCCAGTGCTGCCCCTCAAATTAAAGACACTGTAAAAATCTTGAATCCAATTTAGGCCACCAGCATTCTGTATACTTAAAGGAAGTGTGTTGGTCTGACAACTGTCTTGAATTGCACATGATGAGCCACTACGATCAGCTTACTAGATATGCTCCTTAGCGGTACCAAGGCCTGCTTTTAAATTCTGCAGAACTTGGAAGTGAAACTGACCCACCTAGCAACAGCACACACTGCACAACCATTGCACAGGAAGACACCACACAAACTTAACATCTGGAAAAAGCTGATTTAGGAATGGCAGCTAGAAGAGGACAGAGTCCCCACAGATTTACCTCAAATTGCAGAGAAAATTTATAATCAGAATCTTTGGCCATATCCTTGATGTAGCCATCAAAATCATCCAACTGGACAGGGCTTTAAAAAGAAAAACACACAGAAATTAAGAAAAAAAATGTACTAGGTTTCATTTCTGTTTTCCCCCAGAATACTATATACATCTATACTATATATATCCCCCAGAATACTATATACAAGCGCCGTTCATGCTGATGGTTTCCTGCAAATCCCTGCTCCCTGAACCACTTTTAAGGTGAACATGTTCCCAGGGTGCAGGTGACACCATGGTAAGTGGGGAGATCCACCACTCCCGGTGCAGAGCCACTCTACATACTATCCCAAGAGCATGCTTCTGGCACCAGGGTGGCCTTCACTTCATTAAGTTGCCTCTGTGCCATGTAAAAGGTTGTTTTCACACAAGGAAAACATCTGGCAAAATGATAATTTTAAAACTCATCTGAGCTTTGCTCATCCAGGAAAAAAGGGATTTCATATATAGGTTTTGATTTTTGAGAAGATCCTGGAAAAAAAATGGTAAAACGGCATTTTGGATGCCACTGCAGTGACAGCTTTCTCTGCTGGCTTTGACAACTATATACATTTATCATTAGAGATTAAATTCTCCTCCCAGAGAGATGGTGGCTGAAAAAAGTGGCATATAACTATATAAAACCACGCAAAGCTTCCGCAGGTATAAATTAGCTTTGATTTAGCAACGCCCATCATTCTACACACTTTTTCATCAGGTGAGGGTTTATCTTTAGTACAGGCACAGCCTCTGAACATAAAGGAGAAACAATTAGGCTTATGCTCTGAATAACGAAACACAGGTAAACAGCTTCCCTCACCTAATTATCATGCTTTAATTTACAACCTACTGAAGCATGTACACAGTAATTTTTTCATTTACTTTGAGGCAATATGCCCAGAGGAACCTGTCTTATCACCACTTAATTACTCCTGTTTACCCGTTAGCATTAATGATTTCTGTGCGCTAGCAACAAACGTAATGAGAGCCTCATGTCAAGAGGGAAATAACACAAGAAACAAATGCATTCCAGTTTTTCACCATTTGTCATTTTTAACTAAGGATAAGCTCCATTGGAATCACTAAGTTGGATAATTGATCGTTTCCCCAGTGACTAATTTTCTATCAGTGAGGAGCTGTTTTACCACAATTTATCTGTTGAGAAGAATTGCTTTTGTCCAATTACTGTTTGTTTTCTGCCTTCAGACATCTCTCTTAGGATGGTTACCGAGAAGATTTCTATATCTGAAATTGCAATATCATTATACCATATACTCCATAGTGGATGTTTAGTTTAAGGCGTTTTTTTTTTAAATTCTTTAAATATCAAAGTTACATACTTGGTCAGCTTTCTCTTCTTTAACCCATTTTTACTCCTGTAAAAAAAAAAAAAGTGTTTTTCATTCATTAAACTACTATATATTCTTTATAGTCAGTACTGATTTAAGAACACGTTTTCTGGTCACCATAATAGTCAGGATAAGCTTGGTGATAGTATCTTGGACATTTTCAAGCTGATCGCAAAATTTCCATTGATGCCAGTGGGATGCATTTTCCATTCTGTGGCTCTGCAAACCACTACTTTGTGCAAGGGAAAACCTGTTCCCACAAAAAATGGGTCCTCTGCAAATCCCAACCCAACCGCACTGCTGGCTTCATGTGGGCCGGGGCCAAGCCCTGAGCCCAGCTGAGCCTAGCAGGGTCTGTGCTGTTGCAGGGGACAGAGCACCAACGTGCCCCACACTGCTCCACTCCAACTCTATTGGGCTGGGAAACTGGGTGCCAATGCTAGAGAGCAACCGGTAACGAGAAGCACCTGCTGGGCAAAGGGAGGAGAAGACCACTTCCAAATTCAAGTAAGGGTGAAGGAGAAAGGAAAGGGCTTCAACGCTATTTCTCACCCACTGCATAACCTCTTTATGGTGATCAATGAAGACAATGGCAAATATCCTAATGAATTCAGCAGGACTAAAGCTTAAACCTTAGATAATTTTAATTGACTTTTAACAGCTAGAGATAATTATGCCAACCATGTAATACATTGTCTTCACATGATTTATAAGTGATATAATTCACTAGTGACACTTGAGAGCAAGCTTATGAGTTAAGCAGTATAACCTATAATAAATGAACTTAAGAACTACACTACACTAACCACCACCATGTGGATTTTTGGAGGGTGTGTATATGCATGTTCATTTTGTTTTTTCCACAACTAATGAACGAAACGATCAGATTAAATGCACCAAGTGAGAAACCTGGAATAATTTGGATAAAGGTTTGAAAACACCGATCCCCTCTGTTAAATCAAACATGGAGAACAAGTAGATTCTCACGTACTCAGAAGGAATTTTAGTGGTGTCTTTTTTTTTTTTCCCTGGGCATCAAATAATATCTGTTCATTAATCACATTATAATGATGCTATTTCTAGTTACCACATGTCACAGTTTCAATTGATAAATTAAAAGTGAAGACTTCATTTCAAAACAATGAACAAAGATACAAAAGGAAATATTAAAAAGTGGAACATTTTTATTCTTCTACCCTTTCAAGTTTAGAAGTGAAATTAAAAAAAAATTATTTATTTCCAAAATTACATTTTAGAGAATGTTCAGTTTCTGGTGCAGCCACAAGTTGTAGTGATTTTGTTATCTTTTCAAGGTACATTTCCATTTATATGTGGAGGTTTGCCTACAGAGTTAATAAAAATTATGGCAATACCAATTTTACACTAATGCAGAGATTTACTTTGCAAAGCATTGTTATATACCTCTTCAGCCTACAATGCTATCTATACAGATACTGTCACCCATTTGTCACCCATTCGTGTGTACTATATACATACAGTACTAGTATTTATTCTACATCTTCAAAGATTTTTTACCAAAGAAATTTTAAAATTAATTTATCTAAATTACTCAATGCACTTCTTTCCTATCCCCTGTGACTGTGGTAAATCTTTTAATGTTGGGTAGATCAGAATTCATTTCAAAAGAAAAAAATATCAAAGTGGTGTTTATGATGGGAGTGTTTCTAAGAATCCTTCTCCAAGGAACACTTCAAAAGGCAATAAAACAAATGATTGACATCCATTTCTCAGCAACAATTTCTTGTGCTTTGAGACTCTCAAGAGGCCTTTGTTTCTTAGCACTACATTTGTTTCCTGAACATTCATAAATGTTTTAAACCAACGTGTGTGCACAACAAATACATTTGAAATGTTAGCTGGTGTTTCATCTTTTCTTCCATTTACCCTACAGATTAAAATACAAAGAGAGCAATTCATCGTATCTCATCTCATTCAACTTCAGCTCCTTAAAAGCTGGTCATCTAGATTAAACTAGGTAGCTTTCCATTGTGGTGGAAACCTCTGAAAAAAAGATACATCTGGAGAGGTGAGTTAATGCATATTAATGTATATTAAACAAAAAAAGGCAAAGGGTTAAAAGAAAGAGACAACTCTTTTTGTATATTCTACAGAGCCAATGTAACCCAAAGAACACCAGTCTCAGAAATCCCTATGCTGAAGATTTCTGTGAGTGCCTACCAGGGCATTGGTGCTGTATGGTAACATGAGCTAAAATGTTTGGTCAAAAGTAAATCTTAATTTTGATACCAAACACATTTTTGTACATCACTATCCCTTGGACTCCAGACCATCAGGAACATAAGTTTATTTTATGTAAACAAAATAGTATTTTTGGATCATAGCCAATTTTACATATATACATATTTTGTAAATAAAACAGTTCTATTCCTAAATAGACCCTGGGACTTTGCTGGTTAAGTATTTTCAAAAAAATAAAAAATAAAAATAAAAAATCAGTCATTTTCTAAGGCTTTATAAAACCATTTGTAGACAAAACTATTCAATACACACACACACATACACACACATGCACACAATGACAAAATTTTTACACTTAGGAAATGCTGGTTTGTATGGGTTCTCAGTGAGTTGTTGTCTCCAAAACCAAAACTTTTACTGATGTCAGGAGAGCAAAACTATGCCTTTAAAATCAAAGGCATTTGACATCACACACCAGAGAGGTGGGCCAATATCAAGCAATTTTAGTAAGAGAAAAGCAGCAGCAGCGGAAGGCAATGCCAGGCAATGAACAGATGAGTAACTGGGACAGAAGGCGGCAGAAATGGCAAAAACTGCAAAGAGACAGCAATGAAATGAATATGATTATCACCACAAAATTAGCTTTTAATACCAAAATGGGTTGGAGCATAAACAGATATAAAATACATGAAGCAGGGTAGCAAATACTTTGATACCCACATCCTCTCCAATCCATG
Source organism: Anseranas semipalmata (assembly GCA_013399115.1). Classification (NCBI taxonomy): domain Eukaryota; kingdom Metazoa; phylum Chordata; class Aves; order Anseriformes; family Anseranatidae; genus Anseranas; species Anseranas semipalmata. The sequence goes on from VXAA01005404.1 coordinate 646,452, forward strand.
TTATAGTACAAGAAAATTAAACTTTAAGAGCTTCGACTCATTTGAAAAGTATCACACATTTTTCATGTAATAGAAATTAACATTGTTTATACATTGCATATGGAAAAACAAGTAAATCACTTACCAAGGATTAATATAAAATGCCAAAAGATAATCAGTCCAAAGGCATGAGGGTAGCAGAGTTAGGAAAGCAAATACACTTCTACGCCTGTGAGCATTAATAAATAACATACATAAAGATGAAAAAGTGAGGAGTTAGTAAGACAAACAGAAGTCAGGAGATCAGCAAATTCTATTTTAAAAATCAGCTAAATCCATAAATGCTTCTTCTTACTTACTTCATAAGAATATAATTAGCATCCATAGAATTTCTACTCTTCAAACTGATACCTTATGTAGGATTTTCAGCCATCCAACATAAAATTCTATATGATCAGAATAAATGTGTTTTATGGTATTGATTCAGGCCTGTTATTCTATATCAGTGTTACTTGATAAACTGGCAGATTTCCAGAGAGTAAAGTGTTTAAGAGTTTCATCCACGGGTTTGCACCCATTACTTAAGTGGTGCTAAATCTATTTTCTGATGTTTCGAGCTGTTTCAGGACAGACATAGTTTTTTTTTTTTTTACCACATATGACTATGATAATCTACCACATTTGTTCCTGCAAGTGATCCTGTGGATATCAAGGAACACCTGTATCAGAGTTAAATCCAGATCACTCCAATATCTCTTAAGACTCTCCATTGAGTCAGATTTCTGAAAACATCCACATTTCATTTTGCAGAGTCTTATCTTTAAGTACTTTAAATTCTCTTTTAGGTTTTCACCAAAATATCATTTGAACTTCCTCTAACCATAGTTCCTATGAATAACTATTCAGAGCAGGTTTCATTGTGGCTAAAAGAACTTCGAGTACAAAGCAGTACCAAACTTCTGTATTTGCAACTTGTTTACCAGATTAATCCAGGAAACACAATAAGGCCTACTCTTCCTAGTGTTTGAGTGGGATATAAGTACCTTGCAGATGTGAAAAATTTACTAAACTTCAACAAAAATTGCCCCAGTAGTAGGACTCCTGGCCAAATACACCCTCCTCTTTTTTCCCCATCAGAAAATCTGCTGTCCTAAAGGTAATACCATCGCTCCACAACTGTTCTAGAGAGGAACCACAAAGTGAAATTTCCTTTTTTCAATACTCCTGGCTGTTAAGATGTAGGTAGATCCTGTGTTTTCCCTGAAAAGCAAGTCACATTGACTATAATAACCTCTAATATTAATCTTCCAACCAGGGATGGTAAACTGCCCACACACTGAAAACTCCAAGACACATTTCTATGAGTTTTATTGCTAAGGGGAAAATGGGAAGTGTAGCTTATCTAGGCACCTTCCCCAGGTGTTGGCAGGGATTGTGTGGGTCAGCCAGAAGCAAGAGCCCTACATGAAGCCTGGAAAGGGTGCTCCTCCTCTGCCAGCTCCTCTGCTGGAGAGCCAGCCAGCATTTCTCCCTAAAAACAGGCAACAAAACCAGTCAGGTTACCAGTGATGTGGGTTACTCCTTTGTGTTGTGGGAAGAGTACCAGTGAAGACAGCATAGCAATTTGGCTTTCTGGTTAATCATCTACCATAGCAATTTTAGGATCAGGGCCTTAGGGCCTATCTGCTGTTAGGTTTTCTATAGGACTGGACTGAGGATAAAAATTGGCCTTCCATAGGCAGATCTTTGGTGCCACAGACAGGTTTTCATTAGGTTTAGGAGAAAGAAGGGATGATGTTGCCAAAGTAGTCCTCTTTCCTTTGAGGTACCCCAAATGAGGTTTCCAGAATTTTTACTTCCTCTTGTCTACAGAGGCAGAAGGAATTATTTAAGTCTGTGTCTTCTTTCATTGTCAAATCATTATGAGCAGTTTCGACACTTTATCAAATCACAGGCTAATATACTTGCAGACCTGCTTATATTGTTCATGATGTAGATTTAGGAACTCCCGACATCTAAAACAATTGATTTTGTTCAATGTATGAAAAATACATAACTGCCCAATAAATAAAACATTGTTCTCCTAGAATTACATAGTCTTTCACCTAATGCTGAGATGTACTGAATTTTGAATTTTATTTAATTAAAAAAGAGAGATGCAGAGATTGGTGAACTCCTGGCAACTCTGTTGAGCTAAAATTTCCTTAGGAATCAGATGATATGCCCATAGCACCCTTACTAGGTCCCTGGAACAACACCAAGCAAAATGGGTTTCTTAATCCTTGTACCTGTCTTTGGAGCCATAGTTCCCATTTGGCTGCCTGGATGGATAGTGAATCTGGAGTTGAGATTAGACAACAGAGGCACACAGAACAAGATATCTTCGCTAAGTCTCAGAGAAGTCAGGACTATAAAATTAGGGCACACTGACTTCAATTACCAAACATTTGTAGAGGCATGAAGCAGAATATTTTCCAAAACTTATATTTTTAGAACATATTTTATGTATATATACATATATATACACACACACATACACATATACTAAATCAAGCAACAAGAACCTTCACTTACACATCCAAGCCTATTAATTAATTCCCCTTCCCATAAAAAAAAAAAAAAAAGCTTTTTATGGTTTTAATAACATCTGTTGCTAGTTTAATCATTTGATTCAAGCTTGGATATTTAATTAACATGAGTGTTTGATCTTCTGCCTTCATTGCCATTAATATAGTCCAAGAAGGAGAAGCTGAAAGAGAGATTAGTTTCTGCTGCATACAGCTGGCTGCTATTAAAGCTAAACCAAGCAAGTGAAGCTTGTTTAATATCCAGTTAATTAGCAGCACAGAGAGGTATTGACAGGATTTGCTGGGCTTGTTAGTTCAGTTTGCACGTTTATTAGCAAAAGACTTGTTGTGGTGTTGTGTCAATCCATTTAATCCCATCCTTGCTGGCAGGCTGTGTCCCATGAGATCATGGAAGCAATTCCCAGCGTACTAACTCCTCTTTCCAACTTAGCTGTTAACAAAGCTGACCGTGGGTGTAAAAACAAGGCTCATATTTACTTCTTCCTAAATACTGGAATGAGGTTTCAGGGGGCTGACAGTATATTTTTAAATATCTGTGTTCGGACTTGCCTTGAAAGTCACAGATCTTTTTGCAGAGATTGCTAATAAAAGAGTAAACACCCATTTGATAATCAAAATAGGAGTGAGAAAGACCATGCTGGCAGCAGTGAGGTAGGTCTTAGAGCCCTTTTGCTTCTGTAAAAGTTATTCCTACAGACTATGTTCAAATACTTCTCTTCAGCTGATAGTGTCAGTGATGGTTTGGAGTCCATAGTCAGTGCCTGCAACTCTTTTAGGTGATTTTCTAGACTAGGAAGAATAAGCTTTTCTTCCAGTCATTTCAACAGCACTGAACAAAAATTTACAGTAAATATTTCAGTTGGTTTGCCCTTGTCTTGCAATCCAAGGAAAAATTAACTAATGGTATTGCATGCAGACAGCTGCTAATTGATCATCTACAGGAAAGCTTACTCCTGGATGTAAATATATTTCTATGGAAGTGCTGATGGACTTATAGATCAAGTTTCTACACTTGCGTTATTGTGGGAAATATGTGTCTAAGTAAAAAAATACAAATAAAAAAAAAATTCCTCCAGTCACATATATGCAACTTGGTTGACATGTTATATATACATCATTCCCTACTAAAAATACCAGGTGATGGCACACATAGTCTTGAGTCATCATTCAAGAAATAAAATACTAAAATAACAGGAATAGTGGTTTTATCTTAAACATGGACAGTGATCACATACAAATAAGCATTTAAGATTTAAAGATCATATTTGCTAAAAAGCAGAGATGGCGAAAAATATAATTAAAAGCTTTGCTTCAACACACTCACCAATTATACGGAAGCTTTCCGTCTCTCTCTAAAGATGCAAAATTGACAAAGGTTCCAGCCCCGCACTCCCTGTTTCAGGAAGACAATGGGGTACAAAGTTACGATTTTTGGATCGACAATGCTTGCAATGATGTTGATTCAACAGAGAACTCCAGAAGTTTCTGAGAAGTGCTCAGCACTCACATTTGTGGCTAGGTCTGAGATAATGTCATAAACATGACTGAAATCCCTTAATATAGTCCTCCAAAACCTGTAAATGTTCAACACCACCTGAGACCAGGTTTCTTAATAACCCTTAAAGAGGCTGAAAAGGTTGCTAATAAAGAGCTGAAATAAACCACATCTTCTGTCCAGATTTGGGCTTTCTATAGTCCAGCACTAGTTCTACTTGCTAGCTTCAGTACACATACTAAAGATTTACTTTTCTACACTAAATATTCCCAGTCCCAGCTGTATAGATGTATAATTGTCTCCATTTGACAGAAGCATGGTAACTTTGAGTTCACATAATAAATGTGAAAAATACTAAATTTCCTGAGTAGTATCCCAGCAAATTTATCACAAGTTCATTATTTTCTGCTACAAATGATAAACTGACTTGACTATTTTTGCTTCCTTGATTTAAACCAACAACTGCTTGCAGCCTCTCACTGGATTTACTTTTTAATTTCCTCCTGGGTTTTTTATCTTCTGTGGCTAGAAGCAGTGACGAAGAGGAAAAAAGAAAAAAAAAAGCTTTGGGCTGCCTGCACAGTAATTCAATAGGAAAGAAAATTAATTTAGCCAGGATTTTCCCAGAGCAAGTCACATGTAAAAGGAACAAACCACATACTGTCCACCGAAAGAGACAGCCTGAAAAATCTTTGTGATGTGGTCATCTGATGCACGGAATATACAGCCAAGACACGACACACAAAATGCAGTCTGCTAGATAGCCAAGTTCAAGATTCTTCACAAAAGCTTTTTACATGATATCTTTTTCTTTCTTTACATAGGAGAGTAAATTAATATAAACTATACTACATAGATTATAATAGGATGAAGACTCCAGGACCCTTCTAGACCCAGGAAGTGAACCACACACAGAGGGTTTGGAGAATCCTCCACAGTTCTCCCAGGCCATAACATAACTCACACAAAACTGAACTGTTACAGGTAAGACATTCGGGGAAAGGCAATTGAATTTCAATGTTCGGTTGGTGCAGACAGCTGAAGGAATAGGTTCTGTAAAAAAGTTTTATTCATGTAAGATAAATTTCGCCTTCATCTGTACAATAGAAAAAATGGGGATCATTAATGCTATACATGAAAATCAGGACTTGAGATCCTTTCTGGATTTGTGGGTCTCAGTGTATGTACCCTGGCTGCATGGAAAGGCAAGATCTAGGTAAGCACATATGCTTTATCCCATGCTCCAGTTCCCACAGGAAGGAAGCCCATATGAATGCAGAATTTGGACAACTGGAAGACCAGGATTTGGAGTAGACAGGCATGTGCCCTTGAGAGAGAGACGGTCAGGGCCCTGGGTACATCCTTCCTTGTCCCGGGGGTTTGGCTGACAGGGCTCAGGCCTTACTTTGCCCCTGAAATACATCATCCTGGACCTGATGAACTAACCGTCTTATCTGTTGATACAGAAAATCTCCTGTTCCAAACCATATGAAAGATTTGCAAAGCATCTTGATGTCCTGCCCATGCCTAGTTGCCTCAAACCCTAATTATCCTTTACATTCTTGACACAACCCTTTTGTAATGACTGCACTTCTTATTTACCCAGTCCAGCAAAGCTCAAAATGAGGCAAAGGTTGAGGCTTATATCTCAGGTCCAGAATGAAAGTAGATAGAAGGAGAAGATATGATATTCCTAAACAGCAACAAGACCGCTTTTTTGAAGGAATCCTATTACAAGCATCTTGAGCATCACCCATGCACACAAGCATCCCCAGTTGCAACCAATGTCATAATGTGTTTGTTGTTGTCTGAAAGTTTTGGAATTAACATAAATCTGGACTTACCTGGCCATTTGTAGATGTTTTCTCCTGAGTACAACAAGAGTCACCAGCAGCAGTCCAATCAGAAGGATACTTAGGATGGCTAATACAGAGATTACCACTATGTTGGGATTCATCTCGGTGACTGTACATACAAACAAGGGCTCTTGGTTATCCAGGTCAGAAGAGCTGGCAGTTCCCCCACCCCCACCCCTGTATGTTGATAGTGTTATTTTTATGAACTGTTCAGCCTGGAGTTTTACAGAGAGAAAAATCTACCAGTAGAGATGAAAGGAGGTTTTGACTAGTTATTGCTCTTACAAAATTTGCATGGGGAAATGACTTCACTGTGGCATTTTGTTAAGCTTTGGCATGTCCTGATATATATATATATATATATTTTTTTTCTTTTCCTTTTAACTGACATTCTTAACACAAGAGAAAAAGCAAAAGGAAATATAAAATACAGATATTCTTCATCACCTATGTCTCCAAAGCACATTTCAACTCTGAAGATGTTCTTCAGTAATAATATGAATACCTTCTCAGTCCCAAAGGCTACGGCTTCATTAATATACTGGGTTGAAATTGATTGAATGACATTGGCAAATAAATTTTAACAGTTTATTCTGTTTTAATTAAGAGCTTGAATTAACTCCCAGCAACAAAACCTTGATTTATTTTTGTTCAATATTACACGCTTATCAGTTTTCCTAGCATGAGACCAGATACCCTATTCTGCTCATTACATAAGAAGAAAACCTGTCTGCTCTACTTGCTCAGAATAACTTTACATCAACTGTTGTCTAGAGAAGCATTTTTTAGACTAAAAATCATTAAGCTAAGTATCAGGCATTAAACTCCAAGATGGAGTAACGTATGATGTACAGGACCCAGTGAGTAAAGCTATGCAATTCCCTAACTAAGCAGAGATGACACTGGTCATTCTGAATGGGAGATTTTAAAGAAAAGTCCAGTGATTTTCTTTCTTCACAGAGCCAGACTTCATGACATGCTGAGGGAGCCTCCATCAGGAGCTCTTCAGGGTGTGACTGCTCAGGCTACCTCATTCTCCCTTCTCTTTCTCTGTCACCCTGTCTCCACTTCCTCACTTAAAGCAGAAAGTGATTTTTGTCCCTAGCAGCTCATCAATGTGATTTTCCTCTTGTTTCATCTGGGCTTGGCTGAGGAGACATTTTTCTCCATAAATGTCTTCAGGCAGTACCTTGATGTTCAGCCTTTGAAACCACAAACCAGGTCACTAACTTCTAAAATCCAGTAGAGAACTGAGTCACTAGGTTGTATCTTTGCAAGTCAAACCCCAATCATTTTTTTTTGTAAAACCTTTCCGAAGTTACTTCCCCATCCTATCCACATCTGGCAGCCCCTTCCATGACACACACAATCTGTGGTACCAGCATTACTGACAGCAGCTTTAGAAAGCAAGGAGAAACAGATGTTGCAGCTGAAGAAGGAAGAAGAAAGCAGGGAAGTGCTGCTTACCCATGGTGGAAACCGCAATGAAAGTGGGGACACTGGGGCTATTGTGGCTGAAGGTGGTCACACTGCAGTTGTAGGAGGTGGCAGGGGTTAGGCTGGAAATGGTCACTACGTGTGAAGAGACAGTGACAGGTTCCTACAGACATGGGGAAAAATACACAGTAGTTTGCCTCTACCGTAAATGCAAGAGCACAATCACTGCTCCCCTCTCCACCCACTTATTTGACCTGGTAAAGATTGGTTTGGTGAAAAAGGCAAAGCTTTAAAACCTAGGCAAGGTAACCAGGGCCTGCCCTTGAAAATAGGCAGGTAGTCTGGCTGAAGAGAGGAGAGGAACAGGGGTGAAAACAGCAGTGGGAACAGAACAGAGCACCCCAGGAAGCCCCAGGGCCCCTTGGGAGGGCAGGAGGGTGCCTCATAGGGGTTTGGTCAGGTACACGCATAGCGGGGACAGGGACTGCGTCCCCCAGGACATCCCCAGAGGTGGGCAGAGACTCTCCTAGGGCCAGCAGGAAGCTCATCAGCTCTGGTTACTAAGCCACATGGGTAGGAGGAAAATAGTTATTTTTATTCAAAGTGCAGCTAAGGTAGTCACAATCTCTACAGCCTTGTATAAATACTTGTCATATCTGCCTCAGAGGCTCTTCCTCTGGGTGTGAAGATCTGTGAGCCTTTTGAGTGGCCAAAGCAAAAAACAAAACTAGAGAAAACATAAGATCCTGCAGCAAGCCCTGAGTGCTGGATTATTTCAGTGTCCTGTTGTCAGCCATGGGCTCCTTCTAGACTAGCAAGGGTTCCTGTTGCAGTGCAATTCTGAGTTATGTTACACAGATGAAATCACATGTACATGAGTGTAAGGGCGGAGAGCTTCATTCCCTGAGCTGAAAGGAGGGGCCATAGTTTGGCAATTGGACATAATATGATTTTTTTTCTATTTTCCCCTCTGGAAAAATTTAAATTAGTCAACCAAAACCCAAGGTGTTCAAACATGCAAAGTTAATGCTTTTCATTTCACTGATTTAAAAATGGAGGAAAGGCACAAAAATATTCATGTAATTAGCATGGAAAATTATAAATAAAGAATTTTCACCAGTGTAATGAGAAAGCATCCATTTTTAAGGTTCAAGGAGTCCTTCCCCTTTTTTCATAGAGGCAGAAAAGACAGTGATGAATCTAATGAGAAGTGAGCTGATAATCTCCATGCATTTCCCCTGCACTGCCAGATGTTCATGTCAACAAATAAGAAACCCGCTGAAGTTCCTGCCAAATGCAGCAGTCTTTTTCTCATGTTCTTAAAACATAACTGCTCAGCATTAAAGCTGCAAATTCTGCGGTACCGTCCTTGCCTAATCACATAATTATTTTGATTCTCTGCTAAGTAGGTAATGACTTCACGATCTTTGTCTATTCATAGTGAAAAAGCAGGAATCTAGATGTGGAATCCAAACTACCCAAAAGGTTAAAGTGCATTTAAACATTTTCTCCTTTAGTCAGTGCCTTTCTTAATTTAAACAAAATATTAAATAATTCACAGACTGGTATTCCATTGGGTTAAAGAGTGTGTATGTCTCTTTTGGAATAATCACTGGCCTGAGTGGGTTATTTTTCATTTTTTCTTGAGTGATTCCCCATTACGTGCGAGCCCAAATGAGAGAATGATGTTTCATGGTATGTAATCACAGTGATTCACTAGATCAACAGCTAAACCACAAAGGAATCCTCATATGTTGCACAAGGCTGAATTGCAACAAATCAAAACTACTACTGCTCCTCCTTTTCCCAGAAAACTTTATCAATCTAAACAGTCAGGTGTTCATGTGGCCCAGAGCACAGGTACCTTAATGGACAGAGGAAAAAAGAGGTTCATTTGTAAAGCTGAGAAGGTGAGTCTGGAAGGAAATATCCTAGGAGACAAAATCCCTGAGAAGCAGCAATATTTGCAACATAAAGAAACTCTGAATAGCAGTTAAGGTCCTACTGAACTTCAGTTAGCGGACCTGAATACCAAGACAAAAGCAAGTCAGAAATAGTTAGATACTGCATAAAAGATCTCAGCCCCATGGTATCTAAATATCTGTATTTTTCTCATTCCTAATCAAGCTACTTGACCATTTTCCCCTTCCTGCCCACTGATGTTCCCTTAGTTTTATAGCCTTTTATGTTTTGCAGAGTATATCACAGTTCATTTCATGACTAGCCAAAGACTGAAACTCTGCCGGATGTCTTGGATGCACATAGCTCCTGTTCAACCAGTAACACTCTCATCAGCAAGACAGAAGTCAACCTTAATATTGCAAAGTAACCAAGTATTTTAGCATTTCAAGTGCTTTAGTAGCTCGGCTCTGAAGGGTTTAATTGTGAACCACCATACCACATTTGTTTGAAAGACCAAATCTGTGTACTGACCATAAAATTTCATTCGGCTTTACAGACAAATGCTAAGCAGCAGACAACGAACCTGAAAGATGCAAGGTCCAGTCACAGTTTCAGAAATGAAGAGCAGAAAGCAAAGAGGTGCTCGCATACCTGGTCTTTTGTTTCTTCACCAGATCCAGCCTGCTGGCAGTAGACTTCAAAGAAATCAGCCACTCCTTCTTCCACCCACAGCAGAGTCACAGAGGTCTGAGTCTTGTTGACAGCAAATAGTGATTTTGGAGGGGCTGGTTCTAGTTAAGGGAAAATTTCCTTTTATTAAGCTTATCTTTAAGTCTCTGTACAACCAAGAAAAGGAACCATCAAAGAACAATAAATGCAATGCCTGATGCCCTTCTATCTTTCATTTCCTTCAGATAGTCTGCCAGTGTAAAGCGCTGCCTCTCATGATGATAAGCGACCAATGTAAAATGGGAAGATGATGAAGTGTCTTGGTTTTTCTTCTCTATTTAAACTGTTCTCTGTTTGGACAGTTGGATAATTACTTCCCTTTTGAGCAGAGTCTTTGTCTGAGGACAATCAGCATATTCTATTAATAGCAAAATGTTAGCAGAAACTCTTTGAGGAGAAGACAGCTGTCAACCTATTAGCAACACATTTGGCCTAAGAAAGTTTTACATTGCAAGGCCTGACCCAGGAGATGATAATGAAGCAGCCTCCCACAAGTGAACTCTGTCTAGGTTCATTTAGTTGTAGTAGAGGAAATATTTAGTCATTTGGAGGTTTAAAAACATCTTCTAGTCTTTCTTTTTTTTTTTTTTTTTTTTCCAGGTTAATATTTAAGGGCCATTGGATCTGCACTCATTTCAGTTAGCTGCGGAAGTTTTCTCACTGAATGCAGAGGTCCAGATCTCAGGGGCCTTTAATTTATTGCTTTGATGTTTGTTGCTGTTGTGCTGTGTGAACTGGCAATAGACAAACATATACAAAGAATTGGGCTTCCTACATGGCAAGGAGGAGATGAACTGTGTGATAGGAGGGCTACTGCCATCCCCAGGGCAACAGACTGAAGATTGCAAACTGCTGGGTGGCATGGGAATCACAGAATGGTTTGGCTTGGAAGGGACCTTTAAAGACCATCTCGTTCCAATCCCCTGCCATGGGCAGGGACACCTTCCACTATACCAAGTTGCTCAAAGCCCCATCCAGCCTGGCCTTGAACACTTCTAGGGATGGGGCATCCACAGTTTGTCTGGGCAACTTGCTCCATTGTCTCACCACCCTCATAGTCAATAATTTCTTCCTAATATCTGATCTAAACCTACCCTCTTTCAGTTTACAACTGTTAGCCCTTGTTCTATCACTACATTCCCTGATAAAGTGTACCGGAGTATGGGAGTGCAGCGCAAACACTGCCCACTGAAGTTATTATTTCCTCAGCCATCCGCTGAGTCTCCAAGGCCTCGTTTTGCCATTCATTAAGCTGTACTACATGTATCCTGTAGCATGGGCAGCGGGGAGGAATAAAGTGACTAAAAAATGAAGGCTGCTTTAGAAATGGGTAGAGAAAGAACAAAGCATGGGGAGGAAAAAGATAAAACGCCAAAAGGGAAAAATTCTGCTTAAGACATGAAGTCCTGGAAAGGCTCTCGGATTAGAAACATGGATGATTAATTAACATGGGCTTTCAAATGACTAGGCAGTGCGGTGCCTAGCCTTTTCTGTTGGGTCCTGTACCTGGCACAGATTCCAGCTCAGGAGAGCATGTCCTGGCATCTCCTAGGAGAGATGGCGTCAGGGATACCCCGAGCCTAGAGACACGTTTTCACCGAGGAGGTAAACCCAAGCCGTGAAACATGGGTGTGGACCTGCGCCCAGCATCCCCGATCCGAGGGGGTGGCCTCGGCTCCCTCCTCGAGGGCCACCTGCAGCCCCCGAGCACCGCGGAGGCTCCGGCAGCGGGCGCCGCGGGAGGCCACACTGACCTCCAGTGGAGGTCGACCCTCACTGCAACGCCTGCTTGGGTCACCGCGGAGTACTGAGGGCACGGAGGGGAAATCTTGAGGAGAGAGAAGCCAGCAGCTCAGGCACCTTTTTTGTTTGTTTGTTTTGTCTTTGGTGTTAAGATGTGGTTTACTTTTTCCAATTTATTTAAAGACCAAGTCTCGATCCTGATTTTCATCCCGATGACTTCATGCAATGACTACTGGCAATCCCTTGCCTTCAAGACTCAGGCATCCTGGGCTCCTTTGGTTTGCCCTCAGAGAGTGCGAAGTTTTGGATGTACATTTCCAAGCTGTTCTCCAGAGTCTTCAAATTTACTAATCTAACTATGTTTAATGAAAGCTGTCATTCTCCAGCAATGACCTGATTCCAGAATCCTGACACATTATGTACAACATTTTGCTCCCATCTCTTCCCTTCACTAACAATTTGTTATTCTTATTCCATGGGATGCTGTCACATGAGCCTGGATGTGATGTGTATGATTTGCCACAAAAAAAATCTGGCACAAAAGACTTGCTCAAGTGGTTATAGACATTTTGGAGAAGTATCTGCTCCTCTGACAATCAGATCGGTGTTCTAGGGTTGGAGGCTGCCAAGATTATATTGGCAATAGCGAAAGAGTTGAGGAGAGCAGGGTGGGGTCTGAGGCACACTCATGTGGCTTATTCTGTATCATGGGGACTGCAGTGTACATGTTGTCTCAGAAGGACATAGGAAAGTATCCCTCTCCTTTAATTACACCCATACATCTGCTCCTGGATTCAGAAATGCATTCCATCCCTCACTTCAGGTAAAAAATGGTCTCAATTAAAATATGAGTTTTACATTTAGGCATCATCCCAAACAAATCCTCCTTTTGCCTCCAGCAAATGGCTTGATTTTTCTGCAGGTGGAAAGTTGCCAGAATGAAGCAAACATCATGGAGGGAAGAACATTTGGCAAGAGTGCTTAAGTGACTGCCAAGTGCTGAGTCGTCTATCACTTAGAATCAGTTCCCACTACTGCTAATTACAACTCTCGTTGCTCCCTCAGAAACAGAGAGGGAAAACCTCTGGTAAATTATTCTTTGAATAAACAATAGTTTATTCAAAATGCAAAGAGAATAAATGAAAAAAAAAAACATACACACGGAAGTCTAGAAGTGATTTATCAAAACTGAATTCTTTCCACCTTCTTTTTGTTGTCAATGAAAGAGCAAGAACAAAATAACTGTAACAGTTCAATAAGAGTCTGCCTGTACTTGCCAGTTGCGGTTTTCCCTGTTCATAAGCAAAAAAAAAAAAAA